>JASIRB010003347.1:0-91849 GCA_030323885.1 Branchipolynoe longqiensis
ATGTACTTTTAGATTATTTGTTTCATTTATCCTGATTAAGTAGGTAAAGATTGCTGGACCGGATGTGCTTACCTCTCCCTAGCGCACGTCTATCCGAGGCTTATACCTCGGTAAAACAACAGTTATCCATCATCTATACCCAGGTAAGATTCGTCTAACTAATCTATATATATAATATAGCACCTGTTTAACCAAGAGAACAGCCAGCGCACCAAGTCGTTGGTTTGATTATTTTGATTACACAGTACAGGCTGAGTGATCCGTCTTAGTGTTATAGGGTCTTTGTAAAATAGAAGAGACTTCAAAGTAAAGTATTTTAGAACGACCAATCTATAAAAATCTATAAAAATATAAATACTTTATTTTAAATGTCAACATTTCAAAACCATCGGATTATATTAAAGCTGAATAGTCCGATGAAAATATAAAACTGTCAAAAGCGAAGCAATTATCTAGATTTGATTCTACAGGGGTGAAAGATCTCCGCGATTTCTCGGATTTCCGGTATTCTTCCTGTCGGCCCTGACTCCAATTCCGCAGCACGATCAGCGTATACTACTAATACATGCTTCAAACGGCACAGCACTCAGCGTATACCAATATGTATGAAACCTGACGAATGGGAATTTCCGCGACTCCCTGACAATACTAAACCTATGGGAGAAAATCAGCATTTCCGCTTTTTTTCCCCCCAGAGACCACTTTCATCCCTGATTCTACATATCTAACTTAGATACTGGTGCACTTATTAAACATTTGCATCACATACAAGGAAATAATGAGCCAATTTAATATAACCTGTTACTGCAGAAGTCTATGGTGCCAGAGTTTTGGCATGCTTGTCAAAATTAATTTTGCACTTCAAATATCTAACAAGTTTATTAAAAATAAGTCACTTGAAATAAAAGTAAGTTAGATTATAACGATCAATGTAATATATTTATCTCAGAAAATGTCAGAAACTCAAAAGCATCGGACTACAACTTCAAGAGAAAGTGGGGAGCGGGATGTAGCTCAGGCTGTGTAGATATGGATCATCTGATCGATCCTGCTGAGTGGACACATTTGCAGTTTGGGCTATTTTCCAGTGGTCCACAACTGGTTCATCAAAGGCTGTGGTATGTGCTGTACTGTCTGTGGGAAACTGCATATAAAAGATCCTTTGCTGCTTATCGGAAAGAGTAGCCTATGTGGCGGCAGTGGGTTTCCTCCAAAGAAATATGTCAGAATGACAATATGTTTGATGTCCAATAGCCGATGATAAAAATTAATGCGCTGTAGAGACGTCGTTAAATAAAACAAACTTTAAAAAAAAGAAGAACGTTTTATTTAGGGACACCGTATTTGATAATTTGGGGGTGGGTGTACATGGTTGGGGTTCCACCATAATGTAAGCAAATCATTTCCAAATAGGAGGACACTCACCTGAGGGACCGTTTCAAAAGCCACCAATGGCAATTATTCCATTCTAGGTATGTGCCCCGCCCCATCCCCATGAAATAGGCCCCAGCGCAGGAGGGGGGAGGCCGAGCATAAGTTTCTGTACTTAGCAATCAGGGATGAAAGATCTCCGCGGATTTCCGGGATTTCTTATATTCACTGATTAACGTTAAACAAAATTGCAAAAAATGGGTCCCCCGGTTTTTGCTGGAAAGCACTTTCATCCCTGAGCAATACATCATTAGGCCTACGATACTCAATTACTGACAAATTGTGTCATTTGCTGTCAACAGGAAAAGTAATTTCGGAGTTGATACTGATAGTCCTAACCTCGCCCCCAACACAGACGTTTTGTTGCCTATTTATTATATATAGTATATATATATATTATATTAAGTAATATATGAGTAGTGAATTCCTTAAGGCCCAGTCACACCTTACCGGACTGGGGAACCAGGCACTCCGTTGAAATAGGCAATGTCTGGTACCCATCCGGCAGTGTCCAGTACAAGTTTTGAACATCCACAAAACTTCTACCAGACTGATGTGTCCGGTTTGTCCGCTACCCATCCGTACATGTCCGGTACCCATCTGTTGGTGTCCGGTACCCATCCGTTACGTGTCCGGTACATGTACGGTACTTGTCCGGCGGCAATTGACCCAATTACGCTCCATTTCGATACATTTTATCACCGGACACCACCGGACGCGATAATTCTTTGTCCGGTTCATGTCCGTTGCTCAATCCGGTAAGGTGTGACAGGCGCTTTAGCTTGTTTCATCTAATTTCCGTCCTTTTTTATCATCTTTAAATTGTATTTGGATCGTTTCATGGTAAATGGGGCTAATGTATTTTCCAGTATGTAATGGTCAAAAACAATTATGGAAAGAGCAGAGGAGGTATTTTCTTGATAGAATTGGTATTCTTACACTTTGGAGGGATAGATGTCAACAAATTAAGGCCTGATGTGACATAGTAAAAAAAGAGCCAACATGGTCATTCCAAAAATATAGTGTTTTAAAGGCATGTCTTTGTTACATGGAGAATGTGGACTTTTCTACAGTCTACCAGACCTTTATTTTGCATAGGATATTACCTGTTAGTCAATGAAATAATAAAAGAAGACTCTTAACTTGAAATAAATATTCATTTTGTATGCATATATATATTTTTTCTATCTAATGTTCCAGGGTGATTAAACGAGAAGGGTCCACAGCGACGAAAGGATGAAAAACGAGTTCCCACTGGGTAATATCGAGCATACCCTTGCAGGATGAGTTTCCCATTCATTAAGTAGTGATATTGTGTGATTTAAACAGAAATCAATGTAGATCAATTTCAAATATACTTCAAACAATTTAATCTGTGCAAAAGATACATAAATATGTGATAATGTCTGAACAAACAACAACAACATAGTCAAATAATATTTTACTACACTGCTAGCTCTGTGGAGGTCTAGCCTGGTCCCCTGGCATTTATTTGCTCATGCAGAGGCATAGGAGTTTTCATCTATTATCGCTCAGTTTCCAACCTGGTCCCCTAGCCTTTGTACCGGAAACAAGTTTAAACGAGCTCAAACGAGTTCAACCATGGCTGGTTGGGTCGCACCGTGGCTGGTTGGGTGGCTCCGTAGAGCGCTGAATATGCTTATGGATTAAACGGGTCCTGGATGTAAATGTTGTGTCCCATGCTGGTTAAATTAGGAAATATGTTATCCTGTGAATACCAGAGCTTCTGTAAAAAAACAAACAGTTGCTATTGTTGCATGTGTGAGGCTATTTTCCTGTACCGTGGCTAGTAATATAATTTTTCTACAAAGCTTTATGGGGACAAAATTATGTTGAAGTTCCATATTATTTTTGGTGTCCCCTTCTATTGTGTTACGTCCACAACTCAAAATTGGGAAGAATATAACCACCCTATGCAGATTTCTTTACAGTGGATTTCTATATTTAGGGGATCACAACATAAAAATGAATTATTTCATGCAATAAATTGTCTTAAATAATTGTTTTGATTAATAAATCCACACTTGTTGATTAATAAGTCCACACTTGGCGCTGGCTACTCAATCACTATCTTTTCCTTCACATTACCAGTATACATATGGACAAGTGTTGGCTACTCAGCGAAAAAAAATTGGAAAATGCACAATATTAATTTTGACCCTCATGTAAAACTTTGGCACCGTTTACCATGAAACGATCCATTTTCCATTATTTCAAGTTGTAAAGTCCGATGCTTTTTGAATTTCTGCCTTTGTTTGTAGATAAATAAATATATTAGGTTGGTCATTATAATCTACCGTCCTTTAGTTTGAAGTAACATTTATTTTAACTTGCTGACTTTGAATATATTTGAACTGAAAATATGCTAGATTAATTTTGGCATGCACATAAAAGGATTTTGACGCCATAGGCTTCAGCAATAACAAGTTCTATCACAGTGACTTACTCGGGTCTATGTGGTAGCAAATGCTCATCAATAAATGTGCCCGTATCTAAATTGGAAATGTAGGATCAAATCTAGGTAAATGGCATGATTACCAAAAACAAAAAAATCCCTTCATCTTGAGTTATTGTGATTGTTCGGATCATGCTATGGGATTTTTATTGGTTCTTTTATTACATTCATTGATTAATTGGAGGACGTTTAAATTGTTATGGTTTTGCCCTAATTTAACTGCCTTTTTAACTTTGAATGCCAGGCATGGTAGTGACAAGTCTGAATTCTTAAACGGACTGGGTGTTGCAGTTTGCGAGGGACACATCGCTTCTGCACATGCATCAAAATCGAACAGCATCGTCACTAACCTTATAAATTTAATATAATGTTTTTGGTAAAGATGTTTTCTATATGTGTACCAAGCCATTTGTTTCTAGGTGGTGTGGTTTTAGAGATATTTCACATTTTCTGTATGAAGATTGCTCACGACCATTGACAATGCCTTGAGTTTGATGGTACGCGCAGTGCAAAACATTAGTTTTATTCAAAATTAATAGAAATCAAGAACCCCAACCTTATAAATTTAATATAATCCGTTTGTTGAATATGTTTTCTGTATGTGTGCCAAGCGGTTTGTTTCTAGGTGGTGTAATTTGATAGATATTTGACTTTTTCTGTATGAAGATTTGCTCACGGCCATTTACAATCCATTTGAATGTATGTGTCCCTCGCAAACTGGCATACTGCAGAAACTGCAACACCGGTATAGGCTGCTGAGACTCGTACCGTACTCCAACAAATGCTCTCCAAGCATACCTTTGCTGGTTTTCAGTTTATGCAACTGTATACGTGGGGTGAGAGTGCTGAAATTGGTTGCTCCTGTTGTGTTGTACTTAGTCCAGCAGCACTGACAAGGCTTTTAGACAACCATATAGGCAAATGTTAGAATTTGCAATCTAAAATGCTAAATATAAAGTTCAAATGTTTATTTCTCATAACCAGCTAATTTTGTGTGAATAATTGATTAAAACATGTAGATTAATAGACCTTAAAAGTTGAATTGAGAGCTTTCTGTCACTGCCATCTTGGTGGTTGCCATGGATTTCCATGTGTGTGGGGAACCCCTCTAGGCCACCTATGATGTCATTCATACATCACAGACCTCAATACTCTCCTCCCACATGTTCAGTTGCATGAACTGACAAAACTAAGCAAAGGTATGTTTGGAGAGCTTTTGATGCTGGATTCGTTTGTTTCTGGGTGAGGTATACCAGGCGACTTTGAGTTGTTGCTTGACTTGGCCGGGAGTGGAACCCATGACTGATAGCCAGGACTAGACATAGGGTTTTGCCGGCCTGGGAAAGGTGAACTTGGCGCCATTACAAGTATAATTTTGAAATATTTATTACTGACGTGGTGCCCCCTAGTGCGTGGCACTCCGGGTGACTTCCAAGGTTTCCAGTACCTTCAGCTGGCCCTGCCTGTAGCACGGGAAGCGGGTGATCAACTGATTCAACCATCCCATTTGGATATTTCACTGGGAGTTGCCATTGGTCGGTCATTGGCCGGAGATTTTGGTCAGCTAGTAATTTCTACTAGCATAATTATATGACCATTTTCTCTGACAACATAAAATTAAAAAACCGACCTCCCAACCCCTGAAATTGCTTTAAGCGAATTAAAAATAGTGTTTGAAAAGGCAGAAATCAGTAAGTAGCAAGGATGTGGTGAGTTTTTCTTTGGTCTTGGGGAGGACAGCCTATCTCAATCGCCAGTGTGAGGAAATATTCTGACTGCCATAATAAAGTGAGTGGGGAGTCACTTTATTATGGCAGTCAACTCCCTAATCACTTTATTAGGTATTATCAGAGAGCGTGTATATAGACAGATGAGAGGGACAACTCCCGCGAAAAATATGTAACACAGGCTGCAGTGGCGATCCTGGTGGTTATTGTTGAACAAGCCTTGAGTTTGCCGGTACGCGCAGTGCAAACCATTAATTTTCTTAAAAGATTAATAGAAATCCAGAACCCTAACCTTATAAATTAAATATAATCTTGTTGGTAAACATGTTTTCTATATGTGTACTAAGCGGCTTGTTTCTATTTGGTGTAGTTTTAGGGATATTTCACTTTTTCTGTAGGAAGATTGCACACGACCATTGACAATGCATTGAGTTTGCCGTACGTGCAGTGCAAAATGTTTATTTTATTCAAAATTAATAGAAATCCAGAACTGTAACCTTATAAATTTAATATAATCCTTTCGGTAAACATGTTTTCTATATGTGTACCATGCGATTTGCTTCTAGGTGGTGTAGTTTTAGAGATATTTCACTTTTTCTGTAGCAAGATTGCACACGACCATTGACAATGCCTTGAGTTTGCCCATATGCGTAAACTGTTCAACAACCACCACTTGGAGCGCCACAGTCGGCAGCTGTTACACGGTCTAGTATGGGAGTTGTCCCTCTCATCTGTTTATATACACGCTCTCTGGTATTATAAAGGTACTGGGGAGTCCCTCTATTATGGCAGTCAGAATATTACCTCACACCGGTGTGGCGGTTTCAGCGTGTTCCCGTGCTCAGACGTGTACCTCGCTTCTGCGCATGCGTCAGAATCTAATAAACATGGCCGTAATCGATTAACACTACCCGGGCAACTCGGGTCATCCCAGTCGTCAGAATTTCAAATAGAACACGGCGAGTGGAGTCGACAAATACACGTGCCGTGTGCAAAAAAAGAATAACTTAGATTAATTAAATGGAAATATGGGTAAACTAGGCCATCATAAAATACTTTAAATCCTATTTTGCTGTATTTTTTATCGGTTATTAAAAAAAAAAAAAAAATTGTCCACCCGAGCGCGGAGAAGCGTATTCGATTATTCGACCCGAGTTTGTAGGATGTGCGCATGCGCCAATAATTGTCTCGGGTGATCCGAGTTGATGCGAAATCCGCGCATGCGCAGAAGCAACGGGACACGTCTGAGCACGGGAACACGCTGAAACCGCCACACCGGCAGTTGGCCTTCTGCGTCTAAACGCACGGCTTCTGCTGGTTTCCACATGGTGGCGCCACCATAGCACAAAGAAACGCTGACCGGTGTGGTGGTTTTAGCCGTGCGCCAGTTTCAGCCGTGCGCATACCGTCAAACTCAAGGCATTGTCAATGGTCGTGAGTCACTAACCTTATAAATTTAATATAATGTTTTTGGTAAAGATGTTTTCTATATGTGTACCAAGCGATTTGTTTCTAGGTGGTGTGGTTTTAGAGATATTTCACTTTTCCTGGATTTTCTGTATGAAGATTGCTCACCACCATTGACAATGCCTTGAGTTTGACGGTACGCACAGTGCAAAACATTAGTTTTATTCAAAATTAATAGAAATCAAGAACCCTAACCGTAGAAATTTAATATGATGTTTTTGGTAAAGATGTTTTCTATATGTGTACCAAGCGATTTGTTAATAGGTGGTGTGGTTTTAGAGATATTTCACTTTTTCTGTATTTTCTATATGAAGATTGCTCGACCATTGACAATGCCTTGAGTTTGAGTATGCGCACGGCTGAAACTGGCACATGGCTGAAACCGCCACACCGGCTGCTGGTAGGCCGCCTGTAAAAGAAGTATCGCACTGGCTATTCGCACTGCACTTCGTCCACACCTCTCTCTATCTCCTCTCCGCTGGCCATGCTCCTCCTTGATTATGTCTGAAAAGAGTTCCAGGAGCGAGAGCCTGCCAGTATTTCACTTTCTATTCTTACTCTGTCCATGTCTTTGGCTTGCTGGATGGTCACTAGAGAGCAAATAGACACGGTCCTTTGACTCAGCTCTCATTTCTCTTTCCTAGACTCTACCCTTTTTTTTCTTCTCCCAGGCATACTTCTCCCCCTGACCAGGGGAGTTGTGTGCCTGGGTGGCGCCCTGTACCTTATCGTTTCTCTCGCTTTGTTCAACCAAAGATTGGACCGATTTATCGGGGACTTTCTATATCGCTGCAGTTCTGCAGCTGGTAACCGTCGTAAGGTTACGAACAACTCCACAAGCAAGCTATTCGCAGAGGTGGAAGAAAAGAAGGAGGACAAAAAACACCAAAAACGGGCCGTTTTTCACGGCGCCGTTTAAACAATGCTGCAGTCCTGCAGCCAGTGACCGCTAGGTCACGAACCCCCTCCCCGCCTCCCACCCCACCCCCATAAGCAAGCAAGCTATTCGCAGAGCTACGCATCGCGGTGTAAAGGCTCTGTCACACTATGCCGTATTGTGTCAGTGTATGCCGACGTATGTGACATATGCTGTCATACTGCGGAATTTTGGAGATGCTAAAAAATATTACTTATGCCAAACTTACCCATAACTTATCTCAGCGTACACCAGTGGGCTGTTATTCGTGTTAACGAATACTACTTATGCTAAACGTACCCATAACTTGTCTCAGCGTACACCAACATGTCGGCACAAAATCACATATGTCGACATTAACTGATGCAATATGGCATAGTGTGACAGGGCACCTGACTTTTGTGGTGTGTGTTGCTCTTCGCTTTGCTGTCAGTCACTTTTAGACGTACAGTAAAACCTCTCTAACCGACCACCTCCACAGATCGACCACTCCCCTATATCGATCGCTTTATTTGGGTCCCAAAAATACCATTGTAACCATATTCCAACTCTGCAAACCGACCACCTGCCTAAATGGACCACTTAAAGTTGGTTCCAAGGTGGGTCGATTTAGAGAAGTTTCACTGTATTAACAAGCTGTCATTTGCATCATGTAGATGAAATGTTCTTCTTCATCTGGGTCTTCCAATCTTTTGAATCCGCCACTAGAAGTTAAATGAAAATCGCTCCGAATTCTTTTTATTCCATTGATAAAAAACCTCTGCAAATCACTCAAATTTGACGATATTCATCTTTAAAACTACCATATTCATGTTCACATACCTGTTTTCTATCTATTGGCCAATTTTCATGAAGATTGAGTGATAATCAGATGACAATACGCACACTCTCAGCAATTCACAGAGTAGCTCTGCGAATAATAATCATTTTCCTGCTATTCGCAGAGAAAAGCGCCTCTGTGAATAGTCTCACCCATAAAGCCCCTGTCACACCTTGCCGGATTGAGGAAACGGATAGAGTCGGACAAAAATATTCTAGTCCTGTGTGATTCTGTAACGGACGGTAACAGACAGTAAGGGACGGGTAAAGGCCCTGTCACACTATGACGTTTCCCCCGGCGCGCCGCCAACGCGCAAGATATTTGCTAGGGCTCGAGACACGTCCAACTTTTCGGCGTTTTGGGAGAAAATTCGACGGGTTGCAGCATGCTAGTAGCGTGTTGGTGGCGCGTCCGTAATGCCCCCTCCAACGCGTCGCCGCCGGACGCTGAAAGTTTTGCGCAAGCACAAAACGATTGGCGCGACCCGATGCGCGGCGACGTGCAGCGACGCGCGGCGACGTGTCCATTCACACGTTGCTATCACTCAACGTGTACCGACGTGTACCGACACGCCGTTAACGCGCCGGTAACGCGCGCGTAACGCTTCCCGACGCATGCCGACGTTTCACCCAAAAAGGCAACACGTCGGCGCGCGTTGGTGAGAAACGTCGTAATGTGACAGGGCCTTAACAGACGGTAACGGTTGATAACGCATCTAACGATCAACGGACAATTCAGTATATAAAAAGAACTATAACGAATGGCAACGGACGTGTAATGAATATGTAACGGACAGGAAGCGGACAGTAACGGATAATAACCACATACATCAGTCCGGTGCAATCCGTTCGAAGTTTTGTGCATACTCAAAACTTGTAACGGATCGGGCCGGATATCAATGGATATGCAATAGACACAAACCAGACTTTGCCGAATATCAACAGACTTTGTTCGTTCTCCTTCCGTTTCCCCAATCCGGCGAGGTGTGACAGAGCCTTAAGGTATAATGCAACACCAGGTAAGTGGTGTTATTTGGGTTTGTGAATGTCTGTCTAGGCTGTGTACTTTGTTTGTTGGTTTATGTCCTAGCAACATCTACGATCATATAGGACTGGTACCGACTTGTGACAGTGCACACTCATGGCGACTTGATAGTGCTAGCTCAGTGGGAGATCACCATGACCTGATATCCCACTCAGTCACATTATCTTGACACTGTGCTAACCAGTCTTTGTCGTATCCTATTAATGCCGAGTGCCAGGCTAGGTAGCGAAAATTATCAATTTTATATGTCATTAGTTTGACTCGGCTGGGATTCGAACTCCCGCCCTTCCGCATGGGAAGCCTACATGTGCTCTACCGATTCGGCCACCGCGTCTGTTAGGTTGTGTAGTAGTTACTTCAAACTCCACCTATCTCAGAATAATAGCAAATACCAGTAGTTAATGCCCTTTTCCTGAACTGGCAATCCCATCTGATTGGATAAACAGACCGTCCTGATGACCTTAGATGTTGCCAGGACGTAAAACTCCAACAACCAACCGAATACACAGAACTGCACAAAGCAACTGTTTTATTCTTGAACTTGGGCAATGTTTGTTTGTTGGGGTTTTACATCCTGGCATCATCTAAAGCCATGTTTACACGGGAAATTGTGAAGCGATTTAGGCAAATCGATTTATATGAAGCGATGTAGTGGCGCGTTTACACGGACTGAGTTTGAAAGTGTGTCGGCGCCGGGAACCAGCAGCCTTAGTGAGCCTGTAGCCGGCGAGTACTGCTATTTGTTTAGTCGCCGCCCAGGAACCAGCTGAATCGCTTCACATAAACCACCTCGCGACCTGGTATAGATGAAGCGTTTCATATGAATCGATTCAGCCCTAAAACGCCACAGCGTCGCGTTTACATGACAAATGTGAATCGATCTAGGCAAGTCGTTTTATATGTGGCGTTTTAAATCGCCCGTGTAAACAGGGCTTAAGGTTATATCAGGATTGGTACCGACTTGTGACAGTGTGCATTCAGGCGACTTTATAGTATTACCCCACTGGGAGACCATGCCATCAGCATTATAACCCAATTTCCCACTCAGTCATATTAACATGATACTGAGCTAACCAGTCTTTGCCCTATTCTAGTGTTGCTGAGCGTCAGGCTAGGTAGCGGCAAGTACCAATTTGGTAAGTCAATGGTTTGACTGCGTCCCGAAATCATAGTCCGATATGGTTCTGACATGATTTTGACCATCAGAAAAAGGCTTACTAACATCAGGACAATATCAAATCCGGATGTACATACAATGCCTAAATGACATCAGATTCCAATGTCAATTCTGGTGGAAAATCCAATATATTTCTTATATATTTCCCTTTCTTTAGTTTTGAAGGGTAAATTGATTATTGAAAAACCATAGCAGTTAAGCCACCACACAAAAACTGAGCAATGTACATCTTGGAATTTGTTTTGAATGCAATATGTTGCTTTGGGGGTTATAATGACGGGATCATTCGGCCATAGAGACGCGATGGACGAATGAGTTGAGCGTCCGTCTCCTGTTCTGGTAGATCGTGGGTTCGAACCCTGGTCGAGTCAAGCCAATGACTTAAAAATTGATACTTGTCGCTTCCTAGCCTGGCATTGAGAATTATTAGGATAGAGCAAGGAGCAGTGGAACGAGGAAGACCAATGATCCATGATTGAAATTTCTCCTGCTGAATCAACTAATCTACAACAACAAAATGAGTGCAGAGCAGGTATAGTTGGTTGGTTGTTGGAGTTTTACAACCTGACAACATCTACGGTCATATCAGGATGGGTACTGGCTTAAAACAGTACGCACTCATGATGACTTTATAGTGCTGCCTCACTGGGAAACCAAGCCAGTGGCACATGACCCAATATCCCTCGGAGTCACATTATCCTGACACTGAGCTAACCAGTCCTTGCCCTGTCCTATTAATGCCGAGCACCAGGCTAGTTAACGACAAGTATCAATTTGATGTCATTGGTTTGACTCGACCGGGAACCAAACTCCTGATCTCCCGCATGTGACTGGGATTTCCCCTGCTTGGGACAACTAATGTACCAACAAACAAACAAAATGAGAGACAAATAAGTGTTCACACTTCCTGTCTACCATTCGCTATATCGAAAACATCAGATTTTCAAAATCAAAACAATTCCCTAGATTTAATCCTAAATATCTAACTTAGATACTGGTGCATACTGAGACAATTTAATAGAATCAGTTACTGACATGCTTGCCAACATTAATTTTGCATGTTTTCACTTCAAATATCTCAAAGGTTAGTCATTTAAGACACACGTTACTTCAAATTAAAGTAAGGTAGATTATAACGATCAACGTGATACATTTATCTCAGAAAATGACAGAAACTCGAAACCATCAGACTATGCAACTTTATTTTGATGGATCTAGTCCGCAAAACCAGACGGGATGGCCGAATGAGTTAGAGCGTCCGTCTCCCGTGCTGGTAGATCGTGGGGGTCATGGGTTTGAACCCCGGTCGAGTCAAACCAATGACTTAAAAATTTATACTTGTTTCTTCCTAGCCAGGCGCTTGGCATTATTAGGACAGGGCAAGGACTGGTGTGCTCAGTGTCAGGATAATGTGACTGAGTGGGATACCAGGTCATGGTGCCGGCAGCCTGATTTCCCAGTGGGACAGCACTATAAAGTCACCATGAGTGCGCACTGTCACAAGTCGGTACCCGTCCTGATATGACCTTAGATGTTGCTAGGATGTAAAACAACAAACAAACAATCTAGTCCGCAATATTAAAAATAGCTAGCTTATACCCGAGTCACACGAGGCCTGCGTTCGCTTCCGATCGATTCGCGACGTCAAAACGTCCTCCTTGCGCCCTCCCTATGCCCTCATTGAGTGCTGTCGCCGCGAAGACGCCAACCTCCCGGCGTCCATTTCGGAAATTTTGGGCGCAAGGAGGTTGCTGCTGCTGCACGTGCAACCTCCTTACGGCGCCGCCCTGGGTTGGTACCAACACATGCGATGCTGCAGTCACCGTGTGGTCTGCTCCGACCTGGCGCCGACCTGGCGCTGACATGGCGCCGACATGGCACCGATATGGCGCCGACATGGCGCCTACAACGCATTTGAATCAGTGTATCGAATGGAACGCTGGGTGGTTGGCGTCCTTTTGGGCGTAGGGAGGTTGGCGGCGAACGCTGGCTCTCGTGTGACTGGGGTATAAGGAAGCACAATTTTCTCACTTTTCTCAGTGATTTAATTCAAGAACATGAATGGACTGGTGGTGATACCTATTCTATTCTGATGTTGAATTTCCGATAATTTCGCAGTGTCTAACCCATGAGGCTTTCAAAATGTACAATTTTGAAGCATTTTGCAACATCTACTCATTGTGATGCTTCCTGTCTAAAGGTATTTGTTATTCAATTCAGTGATTATTCTATATATGCTGTCCCAAATCATTAGTTAATGCACCAGTATCTAAATTCGATATATAGAATCAAATGTAGGTAAGTGTTTTGGTTTTGAAAAAAAAAAAAGTTTCATCGGACCACGCATAGTCCAATATCAATTCAATTCAATTCTTTATTTCAGACTCAGGATTATGGTAGTTACATAATTTGGTCCATAGTAGGTAGATATAAAAATAAATGTGAATAAGATATAAGTAATAGTATGAATAATACAATACTAACCAATATCAAAATGTTGGTCTACATACAGTAGTTTATACCAATGCCTCCATATGGCAGACGTAAATCTGAGATCACTTTCTTCTATTTTCACAAGTCCCTGTATTATAGCGTTTCTGACTTTTCAAGTCTAGGAATAAATTTGAATATTAGATTCCGCATAACAGCCTGGAAGGCTGGCACATCAATATTGGCTAACAGCTGACTAGCACTGTGATACCTAGATAGACGGAGTAATAACCTCATAATGTCATTATATGCTACATTCAGTTTTCTAATGCTATGCATTCTATAGTTCCACCAAATCAGGCCAATACAAGCATCAGATTGTCTCAAGCAAATAACTTATCTAGATTTGAACCCACTTATCCAACCTAGATTTCGAACCCTGGTTGAGTCAAATCAATGGCTTAACAATTTATACTTATTGCTTCCTAGCCAGGCGCTCGGCATTATTAGGATATGGCAAGGACTGGTTGGCTCAGTGTCAGGATAATGTGACTGAGTGCGATATCAGGTCATGGTGCTGGTGGCCTGGTCGCCCAGTGGGGCAGCACTATTAGAGTCACCATGAGTGTGCACTGTCTCAAGTCGGTACCCATCCTGATATGACTTTAGATGTTGCCAGGACGTAAAACTCCAACAACCAACCTCTTCGGGCTGGGATATGACTCGGTTGGTCCATCCCGCTGATTTCACCGCTCGTCGATCCCTTCCCAACCCCCCCTACCAAAAAGCGACCGCCCAATGCGAAGGAGTAAACGGGCCTTCCCCCAACACTCTCCCAGCACATGTTCAGTGTGTGATACAGGTAGCTAAGTCAGACAGCTCGGTTCACCTACCCCCCAAGGTCATATCAGGACGGGTACCGACTTGTGATAGTGCGCACTCATGGCGACTTTATAGTGCAGCCCCACTGGAAGACCAGGCTGCCAGTACCATGACCTGATATCCCACTCAGTCACATTATCCTGACACTGAGCCAACCAGTCCTTGCCCTATCCTAATAATGCTGAGCACCAGGCTAGGAAGCAACAAGCATAAATTTTTACGTCATTGGTTTGACTCGACCAGGGTTCGAAACCACGATCTACCAACACGGGAGACGGATGCTCTACCTCATTTGGCCATCCCGTCTGGTCTGTATACATGTATATAATATGTGATGTATAAGCATTATGCGAGTATAAAGGCACGGAAGGGAATTATTATTATTAGTATTATTATTCTTCTAATTCATTACCTACCAACCATTGTCCTCGATGTATTCACCTCCTATATCTACATGCTGCTACAGGTGGCGCGACCGTCGGCCTCCTCCTGTACTATGGGCTCTCCCATTGTCATTCAAGCCCTGGAATTTTCGAGCAGGGCGCAGGCTTCCCATGTGGAAGGTCAGGACTTTGATTCCCGGTTGAGTCAAACTAATGACTTACCAAATTTATACTTGTCGCTACCTAGCCTGCTGCTCAGCATTTCTAGGATAGAGCATGGATTGGTTAGCTCAGTGTCAGGATAATGTGGCTGAGTGGGAAATCGGGCCATGGTGCCAGTGGCCTGGTCTGCCAGTGGGGCAGCAACATATGGGGTCATTTCAGAGTCATTGCTTTGACTCAGCAGAAATTTCACACAAACAGACACACACTATGAAGTTACCCTGTATGTTGCTAAGATGTAAAACCACCAACAAAAATCCAATTCTCTCAGGGACTGACTTGATTCTGATTTGAAGTACCCCGCAGGCCCATTGGTGGCGCTGCGGTTTGTTCTTAGTCACAAACAATGGAACTCCACATTAAATGCAACACAAAACTACTAACAAGTAGAAGAGAACTACACCTCAAGCTATGTGCACACCACTACACCACACAACAAGGTCTCACAGTGACTGCTGGTAGAAACACCAGACATAAAGGTGCACCAGCGCTAAAAGAACCCATAAGCACTAATAAATTACATGAGAGAAGTCTGTTAGTCATGGCAGCACAAGCCTGGAACAAACAACCACCTCCAGTCAGAGCAATCAAGAAACTGGAGCACTATAAACAATTCCTAAAAAAGAACAAATGAAAACCATACACCATCATATTGGTACCAACTAACACCTGACCGGGCGCAGTCAAGGCAAACTGTGAAGGAGCACACATGCCAAGGACAGGCCACGGAAGAGGGTGCACATAAAACCTATAAATACACAGCCATCTGGAGTACTGGGAGGGTCGGAAGATTGTTTGTTTGTTGTTTTCATCATCATCATGCTGTCGGTCGCGATGCGACAAAGACTGCTTTCATTACTTGACTGCCGCTCTCCATTTAGCTCTCTGCTCTGAGAGTGATGTCCATGAGTCAGTCTTAATGTCTCTCAGCTTCAGGATTCTCTTGATGGTATCCTTGAACCGGGTACGAGGGCGCCCTCTCTTTCTGTAACCAGAAGACAGTTGAGAATAGAGGATCTGCTTTGGTAGCCTGTCTGATGATATCCTTATGTCCAGTCCACCGGAGATTCTTTTTGATCAGAAGATCTTCCATAGAGGGCAGCCCCGTCCGTTCGGGTATTTCCTTATTTGTCACTTTGTCCTTCCAGGTTAGCCTCATGATTGAACGCAGATGTCGCATCATGAAGGCATGCAGCTTTTTCACCTGTCGTCTGTACACTGTCCAGGCCTTGGCTCCATATAGTAGGGTGGATAGCATGATTGCACTGTAGATCTTGCCTTTGACCTGCATGGACTATTATTGTTGTTGTTTTACGTCCTAGCAAATGAAGCCATAGTCCACCTTGGTAAGTGTTCTGGCACAAATCACGTAAGGTACGGACAGACCAACCATGCTCACCGAACCCAACCTATAATACACCATGGGATGAGAAAATACCACAACCCACCGCCAGGTCGCAGTCCCGAAGGGTACGGGAGTGTTCTGGCACACCCAGGTACCAACTAGGGACAGGGGACAGGTGAAAGGAAGATGGTAAACAAAAAAGTCAGGGACAATGCTGTTAGAACTATGGTTAACAATTTAACACCGCAGCCGACCCACCTGGTCGCAGTGCCGAAGAGTACGGATGTGTTCTGGCACATCTAGGCACTAACTAGGGACAGGGCACAAGTGAAAGGAAAGCTGCAAACAAAACAAAAAAACTAATTCTGGGAACACATCCTCATCCACAAGCCTATTACCATCTCACTAGATGTACATACTAGGCTAAGATATTAGTTATATGATATGAAGTTATACCCAAAAAAAACACCCAAACTAACATAGATACTAACTGCTTACATAAATGCTGGTGGACGTCCCGGATACCAACCCGCAACTGGAACCCGAACATACACCATAACATTCCTCACAGCTGTCCAGCGTTGAAAACAAGCACCCTCGCAGGAGCTTACACACTATGGGCAGAATAAATACTGTATCCAAAAAAAAAAAGAAAAAAAGAGAATATCTCAAAATCTTTCTGCAGGGCATCTACTAAACCCTCAAAGGTGCTTTGTTTTTCCTCCCTGAGAAGACGAGTCAGTGATCCAGTTTTTATGTTTTCCCAATGAAACCATATCATGGACTTGCATCACTGCTCATTGTCATTAAGAAGTGCCTGGAGATGGACCAGAAGCCTGTTTGTGCCACACAAGTTGCATTCCCTATCCAGGCATACCTTCCTGTATTCCCCACCAGCTTCCTTGGGGCAGACTGTCAAGCGAGAAGCTGCATACCGATCTTGCAGGCGCAGATGAGTGCTGTGGTGCTTGTCAACTGCCTGGAGTTTTAAGTCAACCTTTGAACGGTACTTACAGAGGCACTCTCTGAACGTGTGAGATGCGAAAGGATGTATGTGTTTTGGGTTTAAGTTTTTTGAAGGTGCTGATGGAGACAGGCACCCTGCTGTTCAGAGTAGTTTTCGAAGGTGGCCCTCAGTGACCCTTCCAACACCTTCCTTCCTTCCACCGTGTTTCCTGAGATAACAGCACTCCGTGCATCCGGCAGGTCCCTGCTCACAGCTCCTGACCTGAAGAAGCTCAATATTTCTTCGGCTTTGTTTGCAGGAACTGCATCCCTCCTTCTGGCCTTCTTGTCCTCCCAGACCTGCTCCCTTGATCCATACACTATCTTGATCATTTTTCTGCTCACCCCCAGGTGAATGGCAGCTGCTCTATTTTTTTCCAGGACAGACTGTGTCATAAGTCTCTTCAGCCTTATGCCAAGTACACACCTACCGTTTACGATTCGCGCACTAAAACTCCCGACTCGACCCGACCCGCTTAAAACTGAAAACGGGCCGATTCATTTTTCGAATCGCGAATCGCAATCGTAAGGAAGCAGTTTTAGCCCTAAAAGTCAGTTTTAAGTCGTGAATCGCAATCGGTAGGTGTGCTAGGGGAGTGCGCACCTCACGACTTTTGGGGAGTTTTTGATCGTATACGGTAGGTGGGTGCGGAATAACGGTAGGTGTGTACCTAGCATTAGTCTTAGCTTTTTTGTCCCATTCATGTTTCAGCCCCACCAGACGGGATGGCCGAATGAGTGAGAGCATCCGTCTCCTCTGTTGGTAGACCATGGGATTGTGGGTTCGAACCCGGTGTAAAACTTTCCGATAATGACATGAGGATATATGTGAACTCTACTATAATAAATTGCAACTTATCTATATAATGGTAAATGGTAATATATAAAATCCAAAGGCATATGAGGGATATGTGGAGTTGGTAAACTATTACTCATTAGGTATAGAAATTGTATAGTAAAATAGTATAGAGGAGGAGTGTCACTTCTTAGATACAGTCTTTGGAGGAGTTGCCTCACATACCCCCTCCCCCCAGGTGTTATTTGTGGATCACTACACACCACAAGGCACTGTAGCCAGCATGACAAGGCCTTGGATACAAGAGATTGAACTCTGATTGGTGGGTAGATAAATACGTGTAAGGGATTGGGAGATCAACCCATGTGGGATTGGGAGATCAACCCATGTGACCACCATCTTGGATTCTAGAAACCTATATAAGATAATAAACCAGGAGTCTAGCTCTCCTACTTTTCACTCTTTCTCTACTTTCCTTCATTACCTGTATTGATTTCTCATTAGCTTGTCCACACCACTCACACCACCAGCCGGCGACTTTACACCTGGTCAAATCAAACCAATGACTTAAAAATTTATACTTGTCGGTTCCTAGCCAGGCACTCGGCATTATTCGGATAGGGCAAGGACTGGTTGGCTCAGTGTCAGGATAATGTGATTGAGTGGGATATCAGGTCATGGTGCTGGTGGCCTGGTATCCCAGTGGGACAGCACTATAAAGTCACCATGAGTGTGCACTGTCACAAGTCACTACCCGTCCTGATATGACCTTAGATGTTGTTCGGATGTGAAACAACAACAAACAAACAAACTATAATGTTTGTGTAGGCAGGCTAAGGTGATATCAATACAGACAAAGAGAAAGGAAGAGTATAAAGTGTAAAGAAGAAGAGAGAGTCCATCCCTCTGGTTTATTATTTATACGGTTACATGGGTTCATTGTAGAGTTTCACCCCACCCCTTTCCCCCAATGGGAATCAAGCATTCTTGTCCCTACCAATAGGGATCCAGCATTCCTGGTCTCCATGGATACCAGTGGTCTACCCACCACCACAAGCTATGTGGCCCCATGGCCACCACCAACCTTGACCTTTGAGTGTGGTGATCCCTATCCAGCAAAGGGGGTAGGCCCTGAGTGCACTCACACCCAGACCTGCCATCACCACTATGTCTATTTACATCCCACTCAGGCACCACTAACCCATACATATATACATACCTGCACCGATCTGTAATAGAACATTTGCATTCCCCCCTATGCCGAATATCGAAATATTTTACATATGGTTATCACAATTCTCAGCCACAAATAATTGGCCGCAGCCGATTGGTTAATATAGTTCATTTATATGATTATCACAATTCACAATTAATAACTCATTCGCCAGTTTAGATTGGCATAATTGATTATACGGTATATAATAAGCAAGCAATGGTTATTATATACTACAGTAAAACCTCTCTAAATCGACCGACCATGGGACCAACTTTAAGTGGTGTATTTAGTGAGCTGGTCAGTTTAGGGAGGTTTTTAAAAATCATTACAACGGTATTGTATGGGCAATCGTTTGGGACCCAAATAAAGCGATCGATATAGAGGAGTGATCAATCTGTGGAGGCGGTCGGTTAGAGAGGTTTTACTGTGTATTATAAATTTGCTTGTTATATATGAATATATATGAGCCTGTCTCACAAGGTGATAACTCTTTTTTTTTTGTCCATTGTAACGATTGACACAAAACAACACAGAAACAATTACACTGAAAACACAAGGACATTTCCTTCAAATCAATATGCCATCTATTGGGATCATGAAACACCATGTAAAATACAAATCAGTTTATCCTGAGCAAATGCATAAGCAGATGGTGTTCTGATTGTTACAATGGACATTGTTTTGTCCCATATTGCTTAGCACCTTTTGAGACAGTCTCATATGTATAATATATATATATATATATATATATATATATATATATATATATATATATATAAAATCTATATATATATATATATATATATAGCCTATCCTTCGACAAATCAAGGCCGCCTCCCATGTTGGTAGACTGTGGGATCGTGGGTTCGAACCCTGGTCGAGTCAAACCAATGACTTAAAAATTGATACTCGTTGCTTCCTAGCCAGGTGCTCGGCATTATTAACATAGGGCGAGGACTGTTTGGCTCAGTGTCAGGATAATGTGACTGAGTGGGATATCAGGTCATGGTGCTGGTGACCTGGTCTCCCAGTGGGGTGGCACTATAAAGTCGCCATGAGTGCGCACTGTCACAAGTCGGTACCCATCCTGATATGACTTACATGTTGCTAGGACGTAAAACAACAACAAACAAAAACTCGACAAATAAAAATATCACATCACACATGGTCGTTCTGAAGACTGCTCTGTAATCCCGATTTAATATATATATATATATTGGGCCAGGGTGTGTGTGTGTGTGTGTGTGTGTTGTGGGTATATTCTGTGTCCAAGGTCGACTGCGAATGAATTGCAGTTTGACCTCTTGAGGATCACCTTTGGAGATGCCGGTGTTGCGCAGGGTGACTAAGTGTGACGATGAGAGCGTCGACAGAACTAGTGTTGTTGTTGGTGTTGCCGTTGTTGTTGATGTGTGTCTGTGTCTGTGTGTCTTTGTATGTGTCTGTGTGTGTAGCGTGTGTACAGTGTGTAAGTATATGTTTGCTATGGGGGAGGGGGGAGGGGGGGGGGGGGCGTCGCAGTGCGTGTTTAGACTCTATCCCTGCTCAACTTGTGCCATGACTGGCGGGAGGGAAGGAGGGCGGGGGTTGTCTCAAAAGCACCCGCGAGCCATAAGTAAGGAGGACAACGACCGGCAGCGTTCACAGCTTTTGAGGCGGCCCCCGAAGTGTTAGCAGGAACCGACGGGTCATCAAGGCGCACAGTGTCAGGATAATGTGACTGTCTGGGACGTCAGGTCATGGTGCCGGCGGCCTGATTTCCCAGCGGGGCAGCACTATAAAGTCGCCATGAGTGCGTGCTGTCACAAGTTGGTGCATGTCCTGGTATGGCCTGGGGCGTAAAACTACAGCAACAACCCAGCCTCCCCCAGCCCTCTCAGAGGACTGTGGCTGGGCTCTCAGGCTGCCTTTTTCCTCCCCCCCCCCCCTCCCAATTTCTCTGACCACTACCCATCGACCACATGGGACCGCTTTCAGCGGTGCCCATACAGTCCTGCAGATTTGCAGCCTTCAGCGTACCAATGCGACTGAAAACTCCCCAAAAACAAAGGGTCACCAAGGCCAACCAACCCGCGCGTTCACTAACAGTTCAACCATCACTTTCACCGCCATTACAATGATTTTGTATTTTAAATCACTCGTTCATTTATTAGTTAAGCTCAGATGTGCATGTTGGTATAACTATTTTCTGCCGTCTGCAACATTCGCCCTCGGACCCGACTAATGATTAAGTGAACGCAGTAAAAGTGGTGGCGAATCTATGGTGAACCGAAAAGATGACGTCACGCCCCCCCCCCATACTCGACAGGCCAAGGCCACAAGGGCTTCGAAGCAACTAACCCCATGGCATTTTTTATATTTTTTTTATAGAAATGTTTTAAAATAATTGTTGTTGTTATTAGTTGGGTTGTTTGACCAAGACAAATATATTTATCGTATTAATCGTTGCAAATTTGGACGCAACGATAGATTTGGAATGATAATTCGGTCACCAATGGCATTATCATTGATGTTTGGGGCGCATATTGACTGTGTGGGCAATGATTGTGCTGTGGGTGTGACGTGGGTGAACTGGAGGTGTGGGTGTGGGTGAGGGTGTGTGGGTGTGGGTGAGGGTGTGGTGAGGGTGTGGGTGGTGGTGAGGGTGTGGGTGTGGGTGTGGGGTGTGGGTGTGGGGAGGGTGTGTGGGTGTGGGGAGGGTTTGGGGAGTGGGTGTGGGTGTGGGAGTACAGGCAGGCCAGGATGGCTGCTTGGATTGCTGCGTAGACAGGGCGCTTCTCAGTTCACGTGCTAATCTGGTATACCGTCTACCTATAAAGCATATCCATGTATTTTCTGTATTTAGGCAGTGTGCTCCTCTTATGATATACATATATGTGATATATATATCACATATATATCATATATATGTATATATGACTATATATATATGATATATGTGAATATATATGAGTCAGGATCAAGAAAATATGCCCCTTGGGGAAAGTTGTTGGCGTTGAGCATTGGATGTCGGCGTCAAAGAGTATAATTATAGTTTAGCATTGACAGAGGTATTGGAAAGTCCTTAATTTTATCCTGAATGTTAAGGTAGAGAAAATACAACAACATTATTTGTTTCCAGGATAATTTAATATAAAACAAAGAAATGCACAACACTTTAATAATTGTGATGTGGACATCTGTTAAAGTTGTAGGCGTCGAGCATTGGATGTCGGCAGCGAACAGCATAGTTATAGTTTAGCATTGACAGAGGTGTTGCAAAGTCCTTAAATTTATCCTGAATGTAAAGGTAGAGCAACTACAACAACCTTATTTGTTTCTAGGATGATTTAATATAAAACAAAGAAATGCACTACACTTTAAGAATTGCGACACCGACATCATAAATAAACCACCAATTGGCCCATTTTCGTGAGGCTGACTCATATATATATATGATATAGGTGAATATATATGATATATTGGATATATATATAGGATATATGGTATGTAGGATATACAGAAAACCATGTCACTGTGGCAGCATTAAGGGTGGTTGATGTATGGAACTCCCAACATCTCCCGACCAGCCACTGCAGGGACAAATAGTTTTGCACCTGTCTTGACATGGTCTTGCCGGTGTGAAACCTCTGTTTGCTCCCCGAGAGAGTGCCACTGGTAACTTGCAAAAGCCAGCAGCACTTCAACACTTTTGCAGGCAGCTTTCATGAAATGTCATCATCATCATGCTGTCGGTCGCGATGCGACAAAGACTGCTTTCATTACTTGACTGCCGCTCTCCTTTTCATGAAAGCTGCCTGCAAAAGTGATGAAGTGCTGCTGGCTTTTGCAAGTTACCAGCGGCACTCTCTCGGGGAGCAAATAGAGGTTTCACACCGGCAAGAACATGTCAAGACAGGCGCAAATCTATTTGTCCCTGCAGTGGCTGGTCGGGAGATGTTGGGAGTTCCATACATCAACCGCCCATAATGCTGCCACAGTGACATGGTTTTCTGTTTAAGGTTTGCTCCCTTAGCCTTCGGTTCTGTCAAGGACCTGTACCACAAGGCAGTGGTTTAGAACTCTGCAAGGCAGGGGCGTCAAACTCCCTGAGGTATTGCTATACCTGCAATACCTGCATACTTACAACCGCACAAAACAGAGAGTGGCAGTCAAGTAATGGAAGCAGTCTTTGTCACATCACAACCGACAGCATGATGATGATGGATATATATAAGATATATATGTATCATATATATCACATATCTCGAATAGATTCCTTATATATCATGTGCATAGCATATATATTAACACTTATTTATGTATATATATATAGTTGTAACTAAAAGAAAATGCATATGTATATTGCTACTTTGATCATGGAACTAATATAGACTTATATTTCCACAACCTGCATATATATATATATATATATATATATATATATATATATATATAGCATAACAGGGGGTATGCTGCTTTACATGCAGGCTATACATATATATATATATATCTATATATAATACATAAATAGGAAGCATACATACGTGTAT
Organism: Branchipolynoe longqiensis; assembly: GCA_030323885.1. Taxonomy (NCBI): domain Eukaryota; kingdom Metazoa; phylum Annelida; class Polychaeta; order Phyllodocida; family Polynoidae; genus Branchipolynoe; species Branchipolynoe longqiensis. Next base: position 23,870 of record JASIRB010003347.1, read on the forward strand.
AGATGGATAGATAGGCTAGTAAATACATACATGTTTCTAGCTTACTATTACTAGTATTATATATATATATTATATATGGTGACCCCCCAATAGCCGATGTCTGCTTTTTGTGTTGGGGGGTCGTTAAACCAACAAATATCATATAATACATATTTCATATATATCTGTAGTACAAATATATACATTTGTAGTTCGTCATATATTTAATGCATACTATGATGTGGTAGTGGCAATACAATTGGTTTGTATACAGTAGTGATGTAGATATGCATTTATTTATTTACAGCTACAGTAAAACCTCTCTTACCGACCTCCTCCACAAAGCGACCACTCCACTATATCAATTGCTTTATTTCTGTCCCAAACGGTCGCCCACATAATGCCATTGTAACGATATAAAAAACTCTCTAAACCGGCAACCTTCCTAAGTCGGTCCCATTGTCGGTCAATTTAGAGAGGTTTTACTGTATATACGCTATATACAGTCCAGCCAGAACCGACAGCCTAAATTCTATTTACTTTTTGGCCGTGAGATGCCCTTTGCTGCCGACACGACCTAAATTCACCACCAATCACTCGACGGGATCACGGTTCCAACTGCGCATGCGCTGAAAACGACCTTGGCAGCAAAGCAAATGCGAATGGCCATTGAGTTTGTTGATACCCATAGGGAAAAACTTCAATTTTATTCAAAATGAATAGAAATACATATACTGATGAATATAGCTAAGACAAAACTAGCCATAGTTATAAACATTTTGAGCTAAGAAACATACAATTCCACCCAAAAGAATCAGTGATATCCACATCACCATTATGAATTCTTGTTATAAATATTAAAATGCCAAATGTGTCAACATACACTTGTTTCAGAGAAATATATAACCAATATCTGATTAACCCTACTAATTTTCTAGTTCTACATATGTCATTAACCATAGGATATAAATAAAAACATTAAGAAAATAAGTAAAACTGACTCTGGCTCTGGCTCTGGCTCTAACACTAGTCGGAGTGCCCAGATTTGTCTAAATCTAAATGCACATGGCTTAAGATGTGTATATTATATTGATGCAAATGCAATGCTGGATAAAAAGATTAATATCTTAATTTATTATATATATTTTTCTAGTTGGTATTCTATGTTTCAAACAAGATCTAAGATGAGCTGAAACTATCACATTTCAGAGCTGCACCCAGTGTATTAACATGTGCCATGTGCTTGTCGTGGCTCTGTTTTGTTCTGATGCATCCCACAATGCACCGTGCTGCTGGAACGGTGATGTAGTCTATCGTCATCTGTAAATTGTTAGTTAACCACATAAATATACACCCTTATTTCCTCTTTTCACCACCACCCACCAACACCAACACCAACAACAACACCAAAGCAGGAATAACGCAGTCTATCCTAGAACAAAACTTGTCAACTATATTGTGCAGTGTCACTTAAAATTGCATAGTCCAATGGTTTTGAATTTCTGCCATTTTTCTGAGATACATATATTTAATTAGTTGTTATAACCTACCTTACTTTAATTTGGAGTAATTTGAATGTCTAACTTTTGAGATATTTGAAGGGCAAAGATCCTTAATTGATTTTGGCAAGCATGCCAAAACTCTCACCATAGGCTTATGCAGTAACAGGTTCTGTTAAATTGACTCAGTATGCCCTTCTATGTGGCAACAAGCGTTTAATAAGTGCACCAATATCTAAGTTAGATATGTAGAATAAAATCAAGATGAATGTTTTTGTTTTGAAAAGTTGATGCTTCATCGGACTATGCAGCTTTAACTGTCATTTACATAAATGACTCTACCAGACGGGATGGTCAAATGAGTTGAGCCTCCGTGTCCTGTTTTGGTAGATCGTGGGATTCGAACTCACAGGTTCGAACCCTGGTCAAGTCAAACCAATGATTTAAGAGTTTATATTTGCCGCTTTTGAGCCAGGCGTTCGGCACTATTAGGATAGGGCAAGGACTGGTTGGCTATGTGTCAAGATAATGTGACTCAGTGGGATATCAGGTCATGGTGCTGGTGGCCTGGTCTCCCAGTGGAAGAGCACTATGAAGTCACCATGAATGTGCACTGTCACAAGTCGGGGCCCGTCCTTATATCACCTTAGATGTTGATTAAAAAACGTCTAATTTTTTTTCAATTTGAGCTGAAAGAACCTAAAATAATTTTGGCAAGCTTGCCAAAAGTCCAGTTCTTGTGGTCCAGATTCACATCTCGCGATGGTCATGTGATGAGGAAGGACCTTATGTCCTGGAACCTGACTAAAGCAATATATGGTACTGGAATGAGGGCCAGACTAATGAGGTCGTGAGATTGACCTCATTTGTCAGTGTCCTCTCTACCCAATGGCTGTCTCAAAGTAGGTGTCTAAAGGGATGGGGTAATAAATTCAGTGATTATTCTGTGTATGCTGTACCACAGCATTAGTTAATGTACCAGTAAGTTGGATATATAGAATCAAATATAAGTAATTGTTTTGGTTTTGAAAAAAAAAATGTTTCATCGGACCATACACTTTAATCAAAACAAAATTGTCAGACCCCAGGCCACTTACGGTATGGTTAAACCAAACTTTCATGTGCTTATAAGGTCATCTGAGACCCCACTGACTTTTTTATATGATAAATGGGAGTATTTTTCCGGGCCGCCGAAAAAAGTTTTGATTAACCGATCGTTTGGTTTATCCGAGCCTGGTTTTATGGGGTTATACTGTATATACATAAAAAACAATAATCAAAGTGTCCACATACATTGTATATTACATTCATAATGGATCCGCGTTTTTGCCAAAGCCAAGTCAAAGTCGAAGCCAAAGCTTGGTTAAACCAATGATCGGTTAATCCCAACAAATTTCTAGGGTCCCTTCAAGTTTGGTTTAACAGGGTTATACTGTACTTCCCTGTGCTCAACAACAAAGATGTGCATGCCGCTTTTATGGCACTCACATTGTGATTTAGTGCAATGGAAACTTGATGTACAACATCTATGCAATGTCAGTTTTCTTTTGGTACTAAATGTATTTTATTCAGCGAATATCTTTTGTCAACGCCAGAGCACTGGTCTTCCGGCCTTTCATTACAATTTGTTGGTACATAAATGACAATATCATTTTCAATAATAACCACATGAAAAACCTGTTCGATAATAGAAGCATAATATAAATTGACTATTCGTTGTAATAGTAACTGCATACAATTCCAGTTCAACATATGTATTATGCACTTGGTGAGCATGCATCAATAAATGTACAAGATGATTCTAGAATTGTCTTTAAACACTTCTTTCTTCCTTTGCTTTCTCTCTTCTTTTTTCAAAAAGATACAACATATCTCCAATACACATATATATATTATATTGTAAATATGCAAATCAGTTCATGCGGGATACAGTGGTAATAAACCAACGATGAGTCACAGACAAGGACAGTTTGTTCAAACTGGCACCAACTTGCCATATGGTAAAGCACCTGCCATTGGCATCAATTTAGGGAATCACTTAAAGCTGCATAGTCTGATGAAAGCATCATATTTTCAAAACAAACCCACTCATCTAGATTTGATTCTACATACCCAAAGTAGATAGGCTACTGGTGCAATTGTTAAGCATTTGTTGCTGCATAGAAGATTTGTTTGTTTGTTTGTTATTTTATATCCTAGCAACATGTAAGTTCATATCAGGATGGGCACCGACTTGTGACAGTGCACACTCATGGTAACTTTATAGTGCTGCCCGACTGGAAAATCAGGCCACCAGCACCATGACCCAATATCCCACTCAGTCACATTATCCTGACACTGAGTTAACCAGTCCTTGCCCTATCCTATTAGTGCCGAGGGACAGGCTAGGATTTTTTGTTTGTTTGTTGCTAGGAAGCGACAAGTATCAATTTTATAAGTCATTGGTTTGACTTGACCAGGAACCAAACTCCCGATCTCCCGCATGTGAGGCCTGCGCTATTCTATATTTATTTCAGAAAATGACAGAAACTCAAAACCATCGGACTGTACAGCTTTAAGTAATCAACTTCATTGATATCGTTTGGAGCTGCATAGTCCGATGAAATATCAAATTTTCAAAACCAAACCAATTATCTAGATTTGATTTTACATATCTAACTTAGATACTGATGCACTTATTAAGCATTGGTTTCTGCATAAAAGGCAATACTAGTAGTATAGGAGGGTTCTTTTGCGCGTAGAATTATGTAATCCTGGCTCTGAGAGAGTCCATTCACCTTAAATACCTCCTCTGAGAGTCCATTGACCTTAGATGACCCCTTCTAAGAGCATCCATGCATGTCAAAGGGGTTGTTTGTCCTTAGATGACCTCTTTATCCTTGTCCTACTTTAGGTATTGTTATTATGCGATGATGCATATGATTGTGTGTGTGTGTTCCCCCCCCACCCCCCAAAAACCCGAAGCAGTGACGACATTGAGTTAGTTGGTGTTGGTAGAGGTCCTAGAGTTCATTTATCTTAGCCATCTGTCGGTTTGTGTGTGTGTGTGTGTTTCCCCCCAATCCCCCCCGAAAATCTGAAGCAGTGACGTCATTGAGCTAGTTTGTGTTGGTAGAGGTCATAGAATGCATTTATCCTAGCCATCCTTTGTTATTGTTTTGTGTGTGTGTGTGTGTGCGCGCATCATTGAGCTAGGTGGTGGTGGATGTTACTGCTAAAAATAGAATTGGGGAGGGAGGGGGTAGACACTTTCAGCAGTAACATCTGCCCCCCCAAAAAACAACCATACAGTGACGTGATTGAGCGGGTTGGTGATGGAGGTGGGGGATGTTACTGCTAAAAATAGAATCGGGGAGGGAGGTGGGTAGAGACTTTTAGCAGTAACATCTGCCACCCCCCCGTCCTGATATGACCTTAGATGTTGCTAGGATGTAAAACAACAACAAACAAACAACAATCTGCCACCCCAGCATTCCCCGCCAAAAATCCATACAGTGATGTCATTGTTACTGCTAAAAAATGGTTCTTGATGTGGTTGAGCACCTTCTGATGCGTGAATCCATCTATGGGAAATCAAATGGCGCCATGATGCGAAATGCTTATCACAATCTTCGCAAGTAATGTCGTAATGAGATTTTGAAACAGAAGCAGGTTGGAATACTCCACTTGAATCTCTCTGTCTTTTAAAAGAGTTAGTTTTTTCATTCACACCACCACCACCACCAACAGCAGTAGCATCTTCATCATCATCATCATCAACATCATCATTAGTATCAGTTCTCATGAAACGCGAAGAAGAAGAAGAAGAAGATGGGGTGGGAGTAGCGACATAATCAGCGTGATATAGCTTATTGAGAAGTTTACTATCTCCCAATATCGCAGAACATAGAGAACATTTAACACTATGCATCTTCATGTGATGCAGTAGTTCATTCATGTGCAAATATTCTTCACCACATTCACCACACTTATAACAAGAAGACTTTGTAGAAACATCTCCCCGATTTGTGAAATAGGTGAAGTAGCGGGTGAAGTGGGTGTATCTTTCCCAATTTTACATCTGTTCTCATGTCTTCTTCGACCAAACAGGGAGCGAAACGTTTGCCGATAGTGAATGCAAGACAGCGGTTGAAGCTCTGCACGGCAGGTGGATACAAGTCGCTGATGCTTCGCCAAACTCGAGATAGTCTTGAAGATCTTCGAACATGTGTCACACGAAAAACGCTGAAAGGATGAAGAGGGGTGGGGGAATATATAATATAAGTATATACATCATCATTTATTGTAAAAGTAATATATATATCCACTTCCATGCGAATAAAGTACACATAACAATTCACTGTGATAAGTATATATATATATATTAAATTTGGTAAAAGTAATATATATATCCACTTCCATGTGAATAAAGTATACATCACAATTCACTGTGATAAGCATATATATATTAAATAACTATATCCGTTTCAGTTGACCTAAAACAAAATATGTATTACAACATAAATTATATTTTTTAAATTACATAAATTAAAATATGTGTATAAATGAATAAAATATATATATCTATAAATAAATAAGATATGAGTAAACATACCTGATGTTTTCCCATGTTGTTCTTTGCTTAAATATTGATGTTGTTCTTCGCTTAAATATTGATGCTACCTCATCAAAACTCCATCACTAACTGATATGGGAGGATGGTGAGGTTGAATAAAAAAAAGTCCCATACAGTGACGTCATCGAGTGGGGTGTGGTGAATGTTGCTTCTCGAGTCGGGGAGGGTGGTGGTATACACACACACACTCACACACACAAAACCAATCCAAACAGTGACATCATTGAGTGGGGTGGGTGTTTCTACCCCCCTCCCTCCCTGATTCTATTTTTAGCAGTAACATCCACCACCACCACCTGCACCTGCACCATCAACAACCCGCTCAATGACGTCACTGTATGGGTTTTTGGGAGGGATGCTGGGGTGGCAGATGTTACTGCTAAAAGTCTCTACCCTCCTCCCTACCTGATTCTATTTTTAGCTGCAACATCCACCACCTCTATCACCAACCCGCTCAATGACGTCACTGTATGGGTTTTTTGGGGTGGACGACTGGGGTGGCAGATGTTACTGCTGAAAGTGTATACCCCCCCACAACGTGGCAGATGTTACTGCTAAAAGTCTATACCCCTCCTCCCTCCCCGATTCTATTTTTAGCAGTAACATCCACCACCACCCACACCAACCCCCAAACAAAACCAACCAAACCCCCCCCCCACAACAAACACCACCACCACCACCACTACCACCACCCAGCTCAATGATGCACACACACACACACACAAAACAATAACAACAGATGGCTAGGGTAAATACACTCTATGACCTCTACCAACACCAACTAGCTCAATGACATCAGTGCTTCGGGTTTTGGGGGGGGGGGGAGTTTGGGGGGGAAATACACACACATATACACACAAACAAAGACAACAAAGACAACAGATGGCTAGGATAAATGAACTCCATGACCTCTACCAACACCACCTAGCTCAATGACGTCACTGCTTCATGGTTTTGTTTTGGGGGGGAGGGGGGGGGGAAACACACACACACACACACACAACAGCAGATGGCTAGGATAAATGAACTCTACACACAATCATACACATCATTGCATAAAAACAATACCTACAGTAGGTCATCTAAGGACAAACCGGTCAACTAAGGACAAACAACCCCTCGAGACGCATGGATGCTCTCAGAAGGGGTCATCTCTGTTCAATGGACTCTCTCAGAGGGGGCATTTAATGTCAATGGACTCTCTCAGAGCCAGGATTATGTAATTCTTCGCTCAAAAGAACCCTCCTATACTACTAATACTGAGTCAATTTAACAGAACCTATTACTGTAGAAGTCTATAGCCGTGTTTACACGGGCAATTTAAAACGTTTCATATGAAACGACTTGCCTAGATCGACTCACATTTCCCGTGTAAACGCGACGCTGTGGCGTTTTAGGGCTGAATCGCTTCATATGAAACGCTTCATCTATACCACCTCGGGAGGTGGTCTAGATGGAGCGATTCAGCTTGTTCCCGGGCGGCGATAGTATAAAATAGTAGTGCGTGCCGGGAACAGGGGGAGCAGTAACTAATCGCTGGTGCCCGGCAGTGTTAGGGCCCGATTACGCCGAAATCTAGTGAATGCGATCATATTTAACAGAATTACAGATTCAAATAATGAAATTTAATTAAATTAACCTTAAATTCCAAGCGATATTAAGGTAGCAACTCCATCGGAGTCGAAACGACGTGTGTAAACTAAACAAATAGCAGTGCTTTCCGGCTACAGGCGCCTGCTGGTTCCCGGCGCCGACACACTTTCCAACTCCCCGTGTAAACACGGTTCTAAAACGCTTCATATGAATCGCCTTGTCTAGAACGTTTCACAATTCCCCGTGTAAACACAGCTTATGGTGTCAGAGTTTTGGCAATCTTGCCAAAACTAATTTTACATGTTTGCACTCAAAATATCTCAAAAGTTTCCCATTTAAAATATAACTTATATTTTAAAATTGAAAATATGCTAATTTTACCCATGTCCGAGGCTCAATTTTTATGGAAAAATACCTCAAATGACCCAAACTTCAAAAGTGTGTCATGACCAAACCGTTTGAGATACAGACATGAAACTGGCAATACAACCATGTTGGACAATGCTCTTGACAATGTAACTAAATTGGTTTCATTTAACGTAATATTTGCATAGCTCTAGTGGCATTAAAATATCCCATTTTTCAGATAATTTAGCATTGTTTTCAGTATGGAAAAAAATTGACCCATTCTTCAACGATGTCCCATGACCAAGCCATCTGAGGTACGAACATGAAACTTGCAATATAACCATTGTGGGTCATGTTCTTTACAATGAAAACATATTTGGTTCATTTAGAGTAAAATTTACAGAGCTATAGTGGCATTAAATTAGAAGCATGGACTTCAAAATCATGAGCTAAAACAAAACAGGACTCAACAGTTGCAATATCGTCCACTCGTGGCCATCTGAAAATATTTCTGGGTCCACGCTTAAGGAACTGGACCGTAGCCAACATCGGTTTGTCTACCTTAATTATCTCCCCAACATAGAAACGCTCATCATAAGCAACTGCAACCCAATTCCCTTGGTTGGACTTGCAGAACTCAAAAGTTTCTTTAACTTTAAGAGTATCATATGTCCTTTGTCTTTTTAAATTACCACTACCTGAACTCTCGGTCTCACTCTCACTAACTTTCCTTTTCTGCCCCCTCCCTACATTCTCAATCTGATTCGCATGGTTTATTTGTGGTAACTCATTTTTACTCCATGATGTGGATAGCTGGGTGAAGTTTCAAGGATATTAGTGGTGTATTTCTTTAAATACAAGCATTTATGTAACTCATACCTCTTAATTTCTCATATTGACAAGTGGCAATTTGTGTTTTTTGCCATTTTGAATGGCCAATATCTCGGAAAATAATTATGTCATTACTCTGGAAAAAAATAGATTTGATAGATGCATATAGATGACACATATTCCTGAAAGACAAGTTCATGTGGCCATTATATTTAGAATTATTGGTATCTGAAATGTGAGTTTCATGCAAAATGCCAAAATAGCTGATTTTTGCATCATTTTTGTCCATATTAAAAAGCCTACAACCTTTTAACTAACCATCCGATTTTAATGAACTTTGTGTCTTTTTAATTCTCCTGGTGAGAGCTATGAAACTATATCAAAATATGTTACTTTTTATTGAGTTGCAAAAATGACTTGGGATACCTACTGTCAACATCAGGTATTCAGTAGAGTCAGTATTTATTTTCTCCCATGTTTGTGCATTTCTGCGCATTTTCCCATGCATGATAGACAAAAATAATTGTATTATTTAAAAAGAGGACAATATTACCTTTCTAATGATATAAAACAAATTATATTTAGAATTATGAGCCGTTTTTGGCATCATTTTGAAGTTTTCAAACGTTTTTTAACAATAATTCTGTTCAAAGTTCTCTTTCATATTTGACACTAAAATGTTGCTAAGAATCTCCTCTATCATTTCTATGTGATTTTGTACACGTGGGAGCTATGGGGCTTTGCGCAACTTTAATTGAATGTTGCTACAACAATTCTTGATGAACTGGAGACACGGCCAAAAGGGGTGAAATGCACAAATTTGGCTCTCCAATATACACTTTTTTACTCAAATTCTGAACAGTGAGAGAAATAATAAATAGCACATACATAAAGAGCAGTTCATAATAAGCTATTATTGCATATACTTTTCATTTCAACGTGTAGATTTTTAGATGAAGTATAGCGAGTTTAAAATGAGCTTCTTTTGGTGCCTAACGATGCATTTCAAGCGGCCCGGGGCGCTCTATTGGGATACCTAATATAAGTAACTTTGAACTAATGGTCTCTTTTTTTTCCTTCTTTCTCTTGAAGATTTATACCACATATCATGGATAAGTCTGAATAGACTTGTTTTCACCATTAGACAGTTTGTTGATAGAAAGCCCGAGCCTACAGTTTCACCGACCCAAGGGATTTTTAAGCTCCCAACACCACATGGATATCGTATGAGAGCAACTGGCCTTTGCTGACACTAAGTTATACACAGCGGTGGAAATCCAAATGGGCAGAGGTGGGGGGGGGCATGAGGACTCGAACCACCAACCTTCAGATTAGCAGTCATACCTAGAAAAATGTCAGCCACTCTAACCACTCCACCACAGAGAACACCACATAAAGTAGGTATTAGTGATCGATCTAATATATTTATCTCAGAAAAAATACAGAAACTCAAAACCATCGGACTATGCAACTTTAATTATTAACTACAAATATTACTGCATCACACCCTAATGCAAGTATTTCACCGGGTCTATTCCAACCGCTTGAGTGCTAGGCGGGTGGGACTACAGGCTCAGATAGACCTACTTTGTGAACCCTTGAAGTCATCTGTCAGGAAGACCGGGCGCAGTGGCCTAATCGGTAGAGTGCGGGCCTCGCGTGCAGAAGGTCAGGAGTTCGGATCCTAGTCGAGTCAAACCAATGACTTATAAAATTGATACTTGTCGCTCCCTAGCCTGGCACTCAGCATTAATAGGATAGGGCAAGGACTGGTTGGCTCAGTGTCTGGATAATGTGACTGAGTGGGATATCGAGTCATGGTGCCAGTGGCCTGATTTCACAGTGGACCAGCACTATAAAGTCACCATGTGTATGCACTGTCACATGTTGGTACCTGTCCCGATATGACCTTAAATGTTGCTAGGATGTAAAACAACAAACAATATGTCGGGAAGAAATGGACTGGTCAGAAGGGAGTGTGGTGTAAGGTAGATAAAAGATTCACCCGGTACTTGTAGTACACGGGTGAAGATCAGCCTTATATAAATACAGGCGAAAATAGCGTTAGTATGGAACATCACCTAGAAACTGTGGCTCCAGTATCAAATGGCTACCCATGTAGGCACAGATTTGGTGAAATGGGAGAGAATGCAAAAAGACAAGATGGCGGCCGCAGAACGCCGTCGATTTCACTTTTAAATCTTATTAAACTAGATATTATATTATATTTTTCAACTCAAAAGTAGCGGGCTAATAATAAAACAGATGTAAAGAATAATTGTTGCTTCTTAGTTTGTGAAATTAGGCTCTCAATTCTTTGACCCGTTTTTTCGCCAGCTTTTACATAAGGTTGGTATGCACCCCTCCTGTGGCTACTGCAGCAGTACGGGGTGAATCTTGTATCTAGGTGTAGGGGTGTTTGGGGGGGGGGGGATGGAGGGGGAGGGTTTATGGGTGGATGGGAAATATAGAACAACAGTGGAGAAATCTAATTCAACACCCCCCTCCTCCCCACACCTCCAACTCCCAAATCCCCAATCCCAACCAACACAAACATTCATTCCATCCTTAGTGTGCCCCCAACCGCTACCGCACGCCCGCCTCTCAGGCCTAGTTCGGCCAGGCCCCGCCGCTGCCCGGGTGGCGCCACTGCAGCGAGTGCAGCCGCGACGAAGCGCCTTGAGAGCACAGCCGCAAAGACCGGCTTTATCTGGCCTTACAACAAACAAGGCAGCACGAGTCATCGTCGCCGCCGGTGCTGCATGCGAACAGTGCAACAGGAGCGACTGTCGTCACATGACGTGGACTGGCACATCACTCCGGGAGGCGAGGAGTGAGGACTCCATTAATATTTCAGCCAGTGTTCGGATAGGGCGACAGTACCGTTAGGAACGCTAGTCAGAGACTGACGCTGTTTTGTTGCTTCACTTTATATCTCGCGCTGAATGCACGATCACTTCACTGGGAGCACCGACTCAAGCTGTTGTTGTTACTATGAGGACACACTGGTTACTGCTACTACCTTATATCTTGCCAACTACTGCTGTTATTGTTGGTAGTGAGCGGTTTTAACTGACTGATTGATTGATTGATTTATGAGTTTGCTTCTGTGATAGCTACAGGTGGTATTAATGTCTACTGCTGCTATTGTTACTTACTGTCCGTGATACAGAAAGTACTAGGTTTATTCATCAACGGTTGCAGAATTCGCTGAAGCATACCTGTCATTGATAGAAAGAGGGTTGTTAGCAGGGTTGCAGCTTTGAACTCTCCCAGTTCAGCCAAGAGGCATGGCCATGGCTATGGGAGCAGGATGTGGGTGTGGTGTGGTGGGCCAGCAACCCCTACAAGGCAACCTCCACGTTCATCAAAGACTAGATGCTAATCAGCAGTGGTCCAGAGCTTTGCCAGTGTGTAGTGGAACCCAGGGCCAATGGGATGATCTCCAGTGCCGGCCGCAATCCACTCAGATCCTCCATAATATGCTCTCGATGAAGGTCCAGCGACGTGAGCTTGTCGCAGAATCTCCACCCGGGCACAGCTATGGTCATGTCCCTGAAGACGTGATAAGCAACAATGCACAGGTTCGCTTTCCCACACCGCCATCTTCCCTCCCCAGCTCTCCGGAACCTCACCAGAACTACTTTGCTGATTTCTCAGGATATGGGTCAAGTGGATGCTCCTCAAATAGGTCATCACCTTCTAGTACTTACTCAATCGACAATGGACAGGATAGCCCCAGGACCAGTTCTCCGGGTACCTCCTACAGCACGGGCATTTCTAGGGTTTACCGTTACAGAAGGAGCCAGAACTCCAGTAGAGAAGCCTCTCAGTCACCAGCTTACAGTAGTGGTAGTAGCACTATACTGGATGAGGAACAGCCGGTAAACCTGCGGAAGCGGCAGCATTCACCACCTCCAACACAATACTGGCTGAAAAATCAGTTTGAGCAAGAGCGGCTGGAAACTGGCATAAATGATGATGGAAATAAGCCAATGGACCTTAGTGTACCTAGTAAGAAACAGAAAATAAGGGAGACCTCGTTGGAGTCCTCTTGGGAGATGTGGAAATCAACCTCCGATAACTGTTACCAGAGTAGGCTAGATTCACCATTGCCTTCAACCTTGGCATCTTCATTAAAAGAGGATGATTATCAATGCCAACGCCACCACCATGATCAGTACAATCATGTGCGCCAAAGGCAGTCTGTTAACCCTCATTTGGCCTACCATCCAGAAAGGTCGTTGACAGTATCAGCTGGGATGTCCAGTGCAAGCATACTCAAATCAATTCTCTGCGGGGAGCTCAGCTCAAAGAGTATATTGCCTACCCAAGAGGACCTCATAGATGACCTCCAAACTGAGTCGCCCCTCATATACACACTTTCCAACTGTCAAGGGTTGACGCGCAGCCCTGCACAGCGCGTGTCAGATCTTATTCGCCATGCAAAGATGAAGCAACAGAGCCATAAGTCATCACCTGATGCTGTTGCAGTTGTGGTGGTTGAGCATGAACAACGGACACAATCTTCATTTCCTGAACAGGCACCGCTCATATTTTCACATCCACCATCGCCTCCAAGTGCTGCTCTCGGGGCCGCACCATCGTTGGAGCAATCGCGAAACACAGTTGTCTCGCTGGCGAAGAAGAACCTTCTTCCAGTGACGGCGCGTATCTCTGACTGGCTTGTCAAGGTGGTGCAGTATGCCAAGTCCCTACCAGAGTTTAGCTCGCTTCCGGTCAATGACATGGTGACGCTAATTCAGAGCTCATGGTCAAGACTGCTGCTATTGAAAATGGCTGAGTTCAATTTCCAGTTCGCTGTCAACCCATGCCCAGCATCTACACCGCCTATGGCCAGCCTGTCGGATGATGTTAGTTCTGCATCCATAGCAAGCGCGTCCTCTCCGTGGATGCAGCCAACACTCGAATCAGTGGAGAGCATTGTGGGATTTGTGCGAAAGTGCCAAACTCTAGGAATCACTGTGGATGAGATGAGCTTCCTCCGTCTTCTGACACTCTTCAACCCTAGTGAGTATGATTATGAAAGCAGGGTGGAATTGTATCAATGAACATGATCAAGGCATTATGCAAATCAGTTATATCTAAATAATCCAATCTATAATTATATTTGGTGGGTAAAGTAACCATTGAAGAAAGCAAATAAGGTAAATGACTAAATGAAAAAGAATCTGATAGAATTGTACTAATCATATTAGAATAGATTCTGCATTTTCTTCACTCACAAACATAGCTCTTGTAATTCTTTATCTCATTTGAGACATGGAGCAATTAATTAATTTTATTCACCAACCGCATTATCTCATTTCAGAGATGAAGCAATTAATTAATTATTCGATAGATGGGGCAATTAAATTATTTCAGAGATGAAACAATTCATTAATTATTTTAGAGATAGAAGATTAATTACTTAATATCAGTCACCAAGTGCATTATCACATTTGAGAGATGGATCAATTAATTCATTAGTTGATATATAAAGCAACTAATTAATTAATAAATGGAGAAATTAATTGATTAATTTTATTCACAAAGGCAATTACATTTATGCATCAACTTAGCATTTCTGGTGAACCAGTCCTCTGCCATTGACAACAGACATTATTCAATGAATAAAGTACATTTTATTTATTTTTTAAATAAATAATCGGATCATGTTCATATTGCAACACCAACTCCCTCACAGTAATCGGACCCCTTCATCAAATCTACATTAGGGCGTGTAGTCTACCCAATGAAGAGTGCTATGTTCATTTTCCCAAACCGATATTTTTAAAATTTATATATATATATTTTTTGGTCCATTAGTTGTTTAAGCAGGGGAAATTTCAGTCATAGACGACTGGTCTTCCTCATTCCACTGCTGGTCAATAGAAAGCCCGAGCCTACACTTTTACTGACCCAAGGGATTTTTACCCCCCCACACCACATAGACATGGTATGAGAGCAACCGGCCTTTGATGACGCTGTAAGATATACACAGCGGTGGAAATCCAAATTGGCAGAGCTGGGGGCACGGGGAATCGAACTGCCGACCCTCAGATTAGGAGTCTCACCTAGAAAAAAAGTCAGACACTCTAACCACTCCGCCACAGAGGACCCACAATTTAAAGATGCATAGTCTGATGAAGCATCACATTTTCAAAACCAAAGCAATTATCTAGATTTGAGTCTACACACCTAACGTAGATTAGATGCACTTATTAAGCATGTCTTGCCATATAGAAGGGAATACTGAGCCAATTTAATATAACATGTTGCTGCAAAATCCTATGGTGTCAGAGTTTTGGTGTGCTTGCCAAAACTAATTTGACAAACAATCAATTCATCATATTTATCTCAGAAAGATGAGAGAAACTCAAAGCTATCGGACTATGCAACTTTAATCAATATGTGAATGAATGACTCCAAGTTGCATAGTCTGGTGGTTTTTGAGTTTCTGTTATTTTTCTGAGATAAATATATTATTAAATTGATTGTTATAATCTACCTTACTTTAGTTTGAAGTGATTTCTATTTTAAGTCCCTAACTTTTAAGATATTTGAAGTGTAAACATGTCAAATTAGTTTTGGTAAGCACGCCAAAACTCGACACCATATATAGCCTTCACCAGCAACAGATTGTATTAACGTGCCTCAATATTCCCTTCTTTGTGGCGATAAACATTGAACAAGGCATGATGTAGAATCAAATCTAGATACTTATTTTGGTTTAGAAAATTTGATGTTTTCATCGGACTATGCAGCTTTAAATAAAATTGTTAGAAAGACCGATCCTCTGGGCTAACTAACTCTTAGCCGCGTTCGTCGGAGGCCCGACTGAAAGTGAACCAGCCAGCGCGCGGGAACTCGGGCCGGAGAGCGGCACCCACATTTGTCTCGGCTACAGCGCCCCGCGCCATGTTAGAGACCTGGCCAGTCTGCTGGGGCGGGATGCAGTTATTGATTTTTAACCACCGCGTCGCCGCCGTCTAGCTGAACCCAGATCCCGCTGAACGAGGTAGAGAGAGGTGTGGGGGGGGGGGGGGGGTGGAATGGACCGGGAGGGGGGAGTTGGAAATGGGAGAGGGTGGGGGGCTGGACATGGAGAGAGGGGGAAGGGGGATGGAGAGGAATGGGGGAGGGAAGGAGATAGATGTAGAGGGGGAATGGAAAGAGAGGGAGGGAAAGGGGAAGGGAGGGGGAGATAGAGGGA
Organism: Branchipolynoe longqiensis; assembly: GCA_030323885.1. Lineage (NCBI taxonomy): Eukaryota > Metazoa > Annelida > Polychaeta > Phyllodocida > Polynoidae > Branchipolynoe > Branchipolynoe longqiensis. The sequence continues at coordinate 39,951 of JASIRB010003347.1, forward strand.
AGGAGAGAGGGTGGAAGGGGGGGAGGGAAAGATAGAGGGAGGGGGAGATAGAGGAGGGGGAAATAGAGGGAGGGAGATAGGGGGGAAGGGGAGGGAGGGGGAGATAGAGGGAGGAGGGGGAAATAGAGGGAGGGAGATAGGGGGAAGGGGAGGGAGGGGGAGATAGAGGGAGCGAGGGGTAGGGAGAGATAGAGAGGTACGCCTATATAGAGAGTATGTTAATGTTATAGAGAGATAGAAAGAGCGAGGTGGGAATGAGAGAGATAAAGACAGATAGAGGTATAGAGGGAGATAAAGAGATAGGTATGTGAGGGTAATATTAATAGAGATAGAGAGGGAGGTAGGCCTATGTAGAGAGATAGAAACAGCAAGGTGAGGGTGAGAGGGCTAGAGAGGTATATAGAGAGATAGAAAGAGCGATGTGAGAGATGAGAGAGAGGTATATAGAGAGATAGAAAGAGTGATGTGAGAGAGAGAGAGGTATATAGAGAGATAGAAAGAGTGATGTGAGAGATGATAGAGAGGTATATAGAGAGATCGAAAGAGTGAGGTGAGAGATGAGAGAGAGGTATATAGAGATAGAAAGACTGACATGAGCGATGAGAGAGGTATATAGAGATAGAAAGTGACGTCAGAGATGAGAGTGAGGTATATAGAGAGATAGAAAGAGTGACGTGAGTTTGTTTGTTGTTTTACGTCCTAGCAACATCTAAGATCATATCAGGACAGGTACCAACATGTGACTGCGCACTCATGACAACTTTATAGTGCTGCCCCACTGGGAGACCAGGCCACCAGCACCATAACCTGATATCCCATCATCATCATCATCATCATCATGCTGTCAGTCACGATGCGACAAAGACTGCTTTCATTACTTGCCTGCCGCTCTCCATTTAGCTCTCTGCTGTGAGAGCTGCATCCATGAGTCGGTCTTAATGTCTCTCAGCTTCAGGTTTCTCTTGATGGTATCCTTGAACCGGTGACGAGGGCGCCCTCTCTTTCTGTAACCAGAAGACAGTTGAGAATAGACCATGACCTGATATCCCACTCAGTCACATTATCCTGATACTGAGCCATCCTGTCCTTGCTCTATCCTAATAATGCCGAGTGCCTGGCTAGGAAGCAACAAGTATCAATTTTTAAGTCATTGGTTTGACTCGACCAGGGTTCGAGCCCACAATCCCATGGTCTCCCAACACGGGAGACGGATGCTCTAACTCATTCGGCTATCCCGTCTGGTAGTGATGTGAGAGATGAGAGAGAGGTATATAGAGAGATAGAAAGAATGAGGTGAGAGATGAGAGAGAGGTATATAGAGAGATAGAAAGAGTGACATGAGAGATGAGAGAGATGTAGATAGAAATAGAAAGAGTGACGTGAGGGATGAGAGAGGTATATAGAGAGATAGAAAGAGTGACGTGAGAGATGAGAGAGGTATATAGAGAGATAGAAAGAGTGACGTGAGAGATGAGAGGGGTATACAGAGAGATAGAAAGAGTGATGTGAAAGATGAGAGAGGTATAGAGAGAGATAGAAAGAGTGATGTGAGAGATGAGAGAGAGGTATATAGAGAAACTAAAGCCCCGGTGACATAGTCGTTATTGGACGTAGTTGAACGTAGTGGAGGCTAACGTAGTTGACAGTAGTTGAACGTAGTGTGTATTCATACTTACCTATATCATGTATAATATAACTGTATGTGTTTACATGTGAAACACCAACCAGCAGCTGGGCTGATCAAACCCACCACAAGGTGGCACTGCGAAATTTACATTACCATGGGAGAGATAGGGAGTGAGCTTTACATTACCATGGGAGAGATAGGGAGTGAGCCGTCTTAGTATTATAGGGTCTTTGGTGATGGTGACTTGGTAATAACGTGGGTGAGTCGTGATTTCCGATTTAATTTTTGACATGTTCAAAAGAGCGGTAGGTTAGAGGCTGAATTTGCATACGTGATGCTAACATACTCTAGCGTACTCTAGCATATTTGGACGAAGCCCTGGTCACATAGCCATTAGTGGACATAGGTGAAGATAGTGGAGGCTAACGGAGTTGTTGTTCTTTTCAATTGCAAATGGCTGCACCCTATGGAGGCCGCCATTTTCAAGGCACTGACACAAAGTGACAGCTAACGTCGTTCAGACTAGCACAACATCCGGTATATCTCCGAGGCACCTCCGAGGCATACCTTGAATGCGGCCCAGTAGGTCAAACTGTAACTTGTTTTTTAACACAAGTTTACAACCGCAACAACAAAATATCAGCAAAGTTTTTGTGTTTTCTTTTGGTACATTAGTTGATTAAGCAGGGGAAATCTCAATCGCTCTCCTTGCTCTATCCTGATAATGCCGAGCGCCAGACTAGGAAGCGACAAGTATAAATTTTAAAATCATTCGTTTGACTCGACCAGTGTTGGAACCCACGATCCCACAATCTACCAACACAGAAGATGGACACTAACTCATTCAGCCATCCCGTGTCAACTGATCCTTTCTAAAATCAGCGATGCTAAAGTGTTCCATTGGTATATTGAACAACTTTTGATACTTGTCGCTTCCTAGTCTGGCACTCGGCATTAATAGGATAGAGCAAGAACTGATTAGCACAGCATCGGGATTATGTGACTGAGTGGTGCCAGCGGCCTGATCTCCCAGAGGGGCATCACCATAAAGTCACCATGAGTGCACACTGTCACAAGTCGGTATGATATGACCATAGATGTTGCTGGGATGTAAAACCCTGACGAACAAACAAAACAAACAAGCGCCATAGCCATTAGAGATTCTGAGGCGAGTGTCCTAACCGTTAGTTTAAAGCTGCATAGTCCGATGAAAACATTAAATTTTCAAAACCAAAACAATCATCTAGATTTGATTCTACATATCTACCTTAGATACTGATGCACTTATTAAGCATTTACAGGCACATAGAAGGGACTACTGAGTCAATTAGTAGAACCCGTTACTGCAGAAGCCTATGGTGATAGAGTTTTGGTAAGCTTGCCAAAATTAATTTAGCATGTTTCCATTTCAAATGTCTCAAAAGTTTGTGATTTGAAATAAAAGTTACTTCAAACTAAAGTAAGGTAGATTATAATGAACAACCTTATATGTTTATCTCAGTAAATAAGAGAAACCAAAAATCATTGGACTATGCAACCTAGGCCTCCCTGATAGAATCAGCCAACCCACGCCCACTTCTGTATGGGATTTTCAGGTGGTACACATACTTTTTTGGCGATGGAATAAAAATGCTATTGGAATAAAACGCAATGGAATAAAACACTATGAAAGATTGTATATTTGAGCAATAAAAAGATATATATTTTTTATCTCAGGTGGTACGCAGCTGAGTACATGCATATATGGGTCATTCTCAAAACTGGCCAGAAGAGTTACATGGAGGGTTAAAATCTAATATTAGAATTTTTAACATTTGTTAGTTGAAAATCTCCCCTTTACATATATGTGAAATATAAATTGTTGAGATAAAAAAATAAAGGTGTAGTCTGTGATTAAGTGTCATCAACAAAACACACAAAATAAGCAAGAAAACGGTTATCTATCAAAATAAATATCCCTGATTTTTTCCCCATTATAGGTATTTCTAACTTACTATAAAGAGACCGCTTTTATTTAGTATATATATAAGGTTTAGTGGAATGTTTAACACTGCACCCTATCTACATACTTAGATGGCGGGTAGAAAGTGCAATTTCTCTTTGCTCAGATATAACATATATAGCGATATAGCGAATGGTAGACAGGAAGTGTGAACACTTATTTGTCTCTCATTTCTTCTTTTTTTCTTTCTTTTTTTTTTGGTACATTAGTTGTCCCAAGCAGGGGAAATCCCAGTCACAGACGACTGGTCTTCCCCACTCCACTGCTGTTCGATAGAAAACCCGAGCCTACACTTTTACCGACCCAAGGAATTTTTAACCTCCCACACCACATAGACATGGTATGAGAGCAACTGGCCTTTGATGACGCTGTAAGTTATACACAGCGGTGGAAATCCAAATTGGCAGAGCTGCGGGCATGGGGAATCGAACCGCCGACCCTCAGATTAGGAGTCTGACCTAGAAAAAAGTCAGACACTCTAATCACTCCGCCACAGAGAATGCCACATGTTTAGGACACCACACAATCTGATTAATAAAAATCTAAGCAAAATTAAATAATTTCATACTGAGAAGCATATTAATCATGGCATCATATACAGAAATATGTAGTGCTTATGTTGATAAAAAATGTAATTCCCAGCTGTGCTTTATTCGCTGACTAATTAGCATACAATAATTGTATGGTATCAGGAAACCACTGGTTACGTTTGTGACGCAAATTTGTAACGTTATTTCTGAACATATAAAAAAATATTTTTGTTTGTTTAAGCATGCATACATGTTAATAAATACTTCCTTTTTATTTGGGAACTGTTTTGTCTGATATATCAATGCATTACAAGATGTTAGTAAGGATCCAACTATGTCCCATATGGCATGTTACAAATGGATGACTGTGAAATGGTTTTTTTATGTACAAAAACAGTTCACAACAAAAAAGAATAAACTTGCATGCAGTTTATTTTATTTCCTTTATTTCTGGCATCAAATCTGAACAAGAATATGACAAGTATAGGGGCGAAAATAAGTAGGATGTTTTTTTTATTGATGTTTCAAAATCCCACCCTATGCTGACCAGTTTTGAGGAGAGTGACCCATATATAAAAGCTAGATCCCCATGTGACATTTCACCTGGGGAGGTGAGTGCAACTCACTTACACTTACACTTTGCATTCGCGGCCATGTTGCACCCTTTCTAACCAGATGCTTCGCTCTTGTGCTTATTTCCAGGTCACATGGCTGTGGAGAGCTCCTCCTACATAGAGAAGATCAACACCTACGTGCGCAAGCGCCTTCAGGAGTCATGCGTGGAGTCAGGAGGTGCTGCCGGCAACCGGCGATACTGTCAACTGCTGCTTGTGCTGCCACCCCTCTTCGGTGTCCGCCCCGAAGTCATGGAGTCACTCTTCTGCAAGCACATCACCACCAACACCGACATGGATCTGCTTCTGAAGGAGATGCTACACAAGCTATAATTATGTACACTCAGCGAGAGTGGCAGTTGGTGACAACACAGGCAGTTGAGAGTGATGCCTATATCAGAACATTGCACAGCGCTTCTGATAGTTGACAGTGACGTCTATACCAGAACATCGCGCAGCGCTTTTCTGATAGTTGACAGTGATACCTATATCAGAACATTGTGCAGCGCTTTTCTGATAGTTGACAGGGATGACTATATATCAGAATATTACACCGCGCTTCTGATAGTTGACAGTGATGCCTATACCTGAACATTGTACGGCGCTTTTCTGATAGTGAACAGTGACACCTATATCAGAACATTGCACAGCGCTTCTGATAGTTGACAGCGACGCCTATGTCAAAGCAATCCCAATGGATAGCGCTATTTGTGAGAGTATGTAGCACATTGATTGATGACAGTCAGGATCTCAATTGAATCACCTTCATTGGCCTATCGCTGAACCGCATTGCTGATCTAGACCTATGCTAATACAGCTGTATGTTCATATAGATCTAAGCTAATATAGATATATGAGCCACATATGTGAGGTCACTAAACAAAGAACAGTTTGAGCCATGTGCTCCTGGTATTTAGCTACATTCTAGCGTGGTTTCTTCTCCAATGTTCTATAAGACAGTTATTGGTACTGGCATTGATTGACTCTTAGAAAGGCAGTCCTTTATTTGAAAATGAGCCTCTTAGACAGAATATAACCAGTGCTAAGACTGCTTTTATTCTTAAAGTTGCATCGTCTTATGATTTTTGCAATTTTTGCAATTTTCTGAGGCAAATACATGTATTGATTGGTTATAATCGCCTTTACTTTAGTTTGAAGTAACTTTCATTTTAAATAGATAACATTGGATATATATTTGAAGTGAAAATATGCTAAATTAATTTTGGCTCGCACACCAAAATTCTGACAGCGTACGCCATTCACTGAAAGATCTAAGGGGGTGTCGTCTAAAGTTGTTAACATTTTCACGGCCGAACAAAGCTTCTACTTTTTTTTAAACAACCAAGGTTAAAGTTTTTATTAAAATTTAAAAAAAAAAGTAATTTAATATGTTTAAAACTTAGTCATTTAATAAAAAAATCTAATATGTTTAAAACTTAGAAAGTCATTTATTACAAGGCAAATAAAAGTTAAGTCATTTATTTAAAATTTAACGTTTAAAACTTAAAAGTCATTTAATAAATAGGTAATATGTTTAAACTTAAAAAGTCATTTAATTTCTTTTTTAAAACCTAATATGTTTAAAACTTTAAAAGTCATTTAATAAAAAGCTAATATTGGGAAAAAAATCGAACAGTTATTTAATAAAGGGGCTATGTTTAACACTTTTTTTAAGTAATTGAACAAAAACGCGCTATTGCCTTAATATGATGTTTCAGTGTCTGCAGCCTCTGTAGAATGCAGAGCATTTATACCAAGAGTCCAGATCCCAAAGGCTCCTGGGGCTGATATTGGACAATAACTGCTTAATATCTGTATGGCATTGACTTGAAAGAAGGGGAGAGACGCGGACTACTGACAGATTCTCCCCGCAGTCAACGCAGGTTCTACCTATATAAATTACCCGGTGATCACATGACTATAGTGTTTGTCATGTATTGTTCCCATGTTTAGTTATAATACAATATCTATTTATGATGTGTACAGATGATCGAACACTGCCATCTCGGTGATGTAGTCAGAAGGATGATTGAATGGTTATTGCACAGTACCGTAAAACATGTGGGCAGAAGCTGCGACTTCCAATTAGAAAGTTTTCTATTCTTTTAAAATTATTATTATTAATCAATTTTTCATATTTAATTTTTTTTTTATATATATATTTTTGTATAAACCAAACCTAGTATTAAAATTATTGTATAAATATTTTGTGGTGATCCTTAAATTACATACTCATACACTTTATCACCTCTATATTTAAAGCCAACAGAACTCTTCTAAATAGTTGAATGGCGTTTCTTTGAGAAGTAAAACATGTGTGCTGATAAAAATTGTTTGTCTTAAAGTTGCATAGTCCGATGGTTTTGGTTTTTTTACATTTTCTGAGATAAATACATAAGGTTGATCGCTATAATGTACCTTACTTTAGCTTGAAGTGACTTATTTTAAGTGAGTAACTTTTGAGATATTTGAAGCGCAATCATGCTAATTTAATTTTGGCAACCACGCCAAAACTCCGACACCATCATAGCCTTCTGGAGTAACAGATTCTATTCAATTGCCTCACTATTCCCATCTGTGTGGCAACAAATGTTTAATAAGTGCACCAGTATCGAAGGTAGATATGCAGAATCCAATTTAGATAATTATTTTGGTTTAAAGAATTTGATGTTGTCATTGTACTATGCAGCTTTAATAATTAACATATGTATACTCTTGTTACCAAGTGAGAGACTAAAGCTGTATTCACACGGGGAAGTTAAATCGATTCATATAAATCGACTTGCCTAGTTCGACTCACATTTGCCGTGTGAATGCGCGGCTGAGGCGTTTTAGGGCTGAATCGATTTACATAAATCGTTTAATGTAAAACGCTTCGCGATGTGGTCTACAGGAACCGATCTACGCTGAATCGTTTTATCTTGTCCGTGTGAACACATATGAAGCGATTTATGACGTCACACGCATGCGCAGTCGAGACCTTGGTTTGTTGACTTTCCGGTCGATCAAAAGCGCATATTATATAATTTGGTCTATGAAGCTGCTAGAGGTGCACAGATATTTTTTTCATGATTTATTTTTAGGGTTTCACTGCCCAGCAGAAGTTTTGACCGTTCCAAACCAATACGATTCAGTCCATACATATCTAGGTCGAACCCACACTCTCTCGTGGCAACGTCGACGAACCCAAACTGGCGCTGGTTAGTATCGACTTGCTCATGCGCTGATATCGATTTCCGGCCCAAGTACTGCCCGTGTGAATGCGCCTCTAAAATGCCTCAGGTAAAACGCTTTGCCTAGATCGTTTTACTTTTTGCCCGTGTGAATACAGCTAAAGAAAGAGCGTTTTGTTAGGGGAAATTTCACATTGGAATGGTTTAATAGCGATGTGGTTTTAATTACAGATTGTCCAATTATGTAATATATATTATTATATGAGTGTACATATTTCAATGCTGCGTGAGTGATTATGGTATTATGATGTTGTGAACAGTAAACAGAGGGCGCAGTCATTCTCAGGATAATAAATGAATAATAATAATAATAATAATAATAATAATAAGATAGTCTATCAGACTCATAAAAAAAAAGGGGGAAAATAATCATTTGTTGTGAAATCTGAGTGTGTTTAGGGAAGGGTGCGACTAATTTAAAGTACATTGTTAGATATTAAACAAATATATTTATTTATATATATATATATATATATATATATATGGAAGTACATATATATGTATGTATGCAATGTATAATGTATATATATATATATACATGTATATATGTATGTATATGCATGTATGTATATATATATTTTACCTTGGTACTATCCTCTGGCTACTCATAGTCCAGGGAGAAGAAAGCACATCCGGGTCCAGCAATTAGAATAATCTACTCACAACGGGATGGCGTTTGTTGAGTAGTTCCGGCAGTTTTTCTACATTAACTACTAAACCAATCAGGTTAGTATTATTTTGGGAGAACCCACCCTACCCTAACACAACTATCACGTTTGCTTGTGCCAAAACGAAAACACTAAAGTATCCATATAATATTGAGATAATTTTTTATCCTATAATGTATGTAAAAGATTGCTGGACCCGGATGTGCTTCCTTCTCCCTGGCCCACGACTATCCGAGGCTAGTACCTCGGGAAAACACCAGTTATCCATCATATGTACCAGGTAAGACTCGTATAACTATACTATATGTTTACTGCTGTCCAGCCTACGAGATGAGGCCTAACATTACCAACCAATTAAAAGTAATAGCGAATAAAGCTACATTCATTCCATTGACATCATCAAATGATGCCTATTATTACCTACGTCTGCTACCCTCTGAATAAATATATTTATTTTTAGATTCGGGTAAGATGTAAACTCAAAGTATATATTTGTCAAGATCTGCTTTATTCAATCAGTGTAAATATCGCAATCATCTTCAGCTTAAATTACTCTCTCTTTGAGTTGGGCAATGGAGGTTCCCTCCATTATGTGAGGCTATCGAGTGGCATTTATAACAAAGGGGGCCATTTATGTCTCTTTCCATACAGAGAGAGTACCTGCCATTCTCCCATCACCTTTGTGATTCCCTCCCTCGCCCTGGGTAAAATACTAAGTGTGTAATTAAAAATAGCATTGCGCTATCACTCTGCAACCTATAGGATTAACAATTTATGGGAAACATGTTTCGGGTTTCATGCGCAGGGCAGGGCTCATGGAAACCCATCGGTAATGATTACAATTTTTAAATTATTTTGGTTTCGTATTGTTTGGATTCTTGTTGGCAATACTTACGGGAAACCAAATTTTGGTTCTGTTGTTTTTCCAGCATGGTAACCAGGGGCGTAGCTAGGCATACGCACGTACGCCAAAACGTCCACATCGTTTTGTCAACAACAAAAAAATAATAAAGAGAGAGAGATAGAGAGAGAGGAGGCATGTAGTAGTCCGGAGTGTCGAAAACTCAAGTCTAAAATGTGTAAAATCCGCCAGCTGAAGCTTAAGCGGCCCCCTAAACCCCCTGCCGAAATTAGGAGTACACATCATTAAAGGTCTAGCTACGCCCCAGGTAACGGCATGTTATTGGAAACGATCGTTGCTGTGTAAACCTGTAGGTTGACGCTGTAGGTACACAATGCAAAAACTCTAAGAATAACAACGCAAGTCTGTTCTATTTTTAGACCTAGCCATAAGATGATAATAACCTATGGACATCCTCCTGCTAAAGCTATTCAAAGCCCACCCTTTCCCGACAAGATTTTCTTCCAGGAAAACTAATTAACATTAGTGGGTTTTTCTCCCATTTATAATTCTATTAATTGGCCATCCTCTTTGAAGTTGCATAATCCGTTGATTTTAAGCATGTTACTTTAATCAAAATTACATTTGGTTGAAAATTAAAACCTACTCTACTTATAATCGATGAGATGGCAGAATGAGTTGAGCGTCCGTCTCCTGTTTTTGGAGATTGGGGGATCCGAACCCTGTTTGAGTCAAACCAATGACTTCAAAATTTATACTTTTCACTTCCTAGCCAGGGGTTCGGCATTATTAGGATAGGGCAAGGACTGGTTGGCTCAGTGTCAGGATAATGTGACGGAGGGCTATCAGGTCATGGTACCCGTTCTGATATGGCCATAGATGTTGCTAGGACGTAAACCAACAAACAAACTATAATCGAATAACTTGTATGGTAGGCTAATTGAGTAACTTTGGAACGCGTGCACGTAAAAATAATTGTGCGCATGCGCCAGTTGAAGAAGACGTGCGCAATATGCCATTGCTATCTTAACTAGGTCATGGCGATGCTAGACAGTTTTAGTGTTCCTAACAGGGAAACTAGGTACAAATGAACGATTACACCAATACCTAAGTTGGATATGTAGGATCAAATCCAAAGTATTTGATTTGGTTTAAAAAAAAAAAAGAAAAGGTCATTAATCGGATTATGCAACTTTAAATAAATCATGGCATTCGTTTACTTATTACTTCACTCAGCCAGTCAGTAGCGGCCTCCCATTGGCTAATAGGTGATCACGTGGCTCCAATTAATAGGTTTTCGTGTGAATAGGTACGGGGACGATTGACTGCTGAATTCAGCAGTATTTCCTGTTGTGAAACATAATGTATTCAAGATGGCAGCCTACACCAATGTGTTAGCACTAATATATGGCACACAGTTTGCTGATATATGTATATATATATTCATCATTGAAAATATCACAAATAAATTATTTATTGCTATACATATAGTTTTCATCTTTCGTCATTTCCTCCCCCCCCCCCCCCACTGCACATTTTATGGAAGTCATTTGTTAATTAAAGATGAATTGGTTGGTTGTTGGAGTTTTACGTCCTAGCAACATCTAAGGTCATATCAGGTGGGCGACTTGTGACAGCGACTTGACTGACTTCTAGGGTGTTTGTAACCTTACGACGGTTACCGGCTGCAGAACTGCAGCATTATAGAGAGGCACCGATAAATCGGCCCAATCTTTGGTTGAAGATTAATCTTCTGGTGGGACAGTTGTAGAAGCTGGGGGATGTCTTTACAATGATTAAACGACTAATCGTTGGGGCGGCCCCGAATCACTCCAGTCTGGCGGTAGCACAGCACTTGTATCCAGCAGACAGCAGCAAGGGTTTCCGGGGAAGGGATGGGTAAAGATGGGTCCAGCAGTTCCAGCAACGAGAACAAAGTGAGAAAAACGAAAAGGTCTCACTTGGTAGCTTACAGTGTCTCATCTCTAAACTGTTGATGGAGCTGCCTGGGCACCAGCTCACCCCCACTCACCACGCCAAACATGGCTTGCGCGCCCCTGTGCGCACCCACACCTACCTATCTGCCTTCACTCGCCTTGAATTCTGACTTTAATAAACGGAGGGACCTTTTAGGAGGCACCAGACAGATTGCGTCCATCCAGAACCTTCTGTATCGAGTTATCCAAGCGGAAGAACATAAATAATATACAATGTAATCACGAATTGAACAACAAATAGAGGCATATATTTACAGAAAGTATTTATTTTATTAGTCATGGTTTAAAATCATTATCAACTACAATTGAATTATGACAACAATTAATCTTAACCATTATATTCACCATAGCATGTATTACCAACACAAATCAAATTGGCAGTTGTTCCAAGAAAAGAAAAACACCCACTTTCTTCATAACTAATAACTTACAAAAATATTACTTTCAGCAAAATGCATTTAGACATCAAAGAACACCTTATCATGTAAAAAGTGTGAATGTGAAACCATGCACTAAACACACGAACTGTACAAGTACAATTTGTTTCCCCTTCCCAAAAATGTGAACAAATTGTTAAAATAGCTTTTTTCAACAGTGCAAATGTATAAATAAGACTGCGTCTACCATACACATATTAGGAGCAGGGACATAGCTCAGGCAGTAGCGTGTCCACCTGTGAAGGTTTGGGTCATCCGATCGAATCCTGCTCAGTGCACCCATTTGCAGTCTGGGCTATTTTCCGTTCCAACCAGTGGTCTACAAGTGGGGTTCATCAAAGGCTGTGGTATGTGCTGCCCTGTCTGTGGGAAAGTGCATATAAGGGATCCCTTGCTGCTTATCGGAAAGAGTAGCCTATGTGGTGGCAGTAGGTTTCCTTCAAAGACATATGTCAGAATGACCATATGGTTGACGTCCAATAGCTGATGATAAAAATCAATATGCTCTAAAGGCGTCACTAAGTAAAACAAACAAACAAAACATACACATATTAAAGCTGTATAGTCCGATGAAAGCTTCAAAGTTTCTACGCCAAAACACCTGCCATTTGGTCCAACTTAAAGTTGCGATGGTTTTGAGTTTTGGCCATTTTTCTGAGACACATACATTAATTTAATTGTTATAATCTACCTTACTTTAGTTTGAAGTAACTTTTATTTTAGATGGCTAACTTTTGAGATATATTAAGTGTAAACTTGTAGAATTAGCTTTGACAAGCACGCCAAAACTCTGACACCATAGACTTCAGCAGTAATAGGTTCTATTACATTGACTCCGTATTCCCTTCTATGTTGCAACAAATGCTTTAAAAGTGCATCAGTATCTAAGTTAGATATGTACGATCAAATATAGATAATTGCATTGGTTTTGACAATTTGACGCTTCATCAGACGCGCAGCTTTAATACTAAATAATCCACTCATTTATGGCTGTATGAAAGGGAATATATATTAAGTCTAATAGAACCTGAAGGCTATGGTGTCAGAACTTTGATATGTACGCCAACATTCATTTGACTGGTTTTCACTAAAAATTTCTTCAAAGTTGGCCATTTAAAATAAAACTTCATTCAAACTAAATTAATATAGATTATAATGATAAAAGGTACAAACTCAAAATCAATGGACTATGCAACTTTAAACTTTGTTTGGCAAAACTCACTGATCGACTGCCACAAATTTCAGACGGGATGGCCGAATGAGTTAGAGCGTCTGTCTCCCATGCTGGTAGATCGTGGGATCGAACACTGGTCGAGTCAAACCAATGATTTAAAAATTGATACTTGTCGCTTCCTAGCCAGGCACTCGGCATTATTAGGACAGGGCAAGGACTGGTGTGCTCAGTGTCAGGATAATGTGACTAAGTGGGATACCAGGTCATAGTGCTGGCGGCCTGGTTTCCCAGTGGGACAGCACTATAAAGTTGCTATGAGTGTCACAAGTCGGTACCCATCCTGATATGACCTTAGATGTTGCTAGGACATAAAACAACAACAAACAAACAAAACAAACAAGCCACAAATTTCTTTTAGCCTTTCTCTCCAAATTAACAGTAAATTTCTTTGGTGGGGAATGGGCCGGGGGAGACATAGGCTACTCTTTCCGATAAGCATCAAGGGATCTTTTACATGCACTTTCCCACAGACAGGACAACACATACCACAGCCTTTGATGAACCAGTTGTGGAGGACCACTGGTTGGAACGGAAAATAGCCCAAACTGAAAATGGGTCGACCGAGCAGGAGCGATCAGATGACCGACACCTTCACAGGTGGGCACTCTACCGCCTGAGCTACGTCCCGCTCCCTGCACATCTCAGGGGTCAAGTCATATCTTGCGGTTAAATGTGGAATGAGAATGCCGATTGTTGTTGGCCCCCCCCATTACCTGACACACACAGAAGCCCGCTCGGGTAGGTTTATTTTTAATGGGTATTGGTTTTGAAGATTTTCTAATTCTAAAATAAGACGAACGCCGTTACCATCACCAATAGTTTGACTCGACCAAGGTTTGAACCCCACGATCTACCAAAATAGGAGACGGACGCTCAACTCATTCGGCCATCCCGACTGGTCTCCCACAACTAGTCTGTGTATTGCTACTTAATTATAACTACATTAATTTGGAAATTATCACTATGATATTAAATATAATAAAATCCAAGGTTCACAAACAAATCCAACTCTAATCTGGCTGAATATTACTGAAACAAATTGATTACATTTTGGACCGTATGATTAAATTTTTTTTTTAATTGGGAGGGGAAATATAAATGAGACAAAATTTCATTTGTTTGTTTATTGGTTGGACTACCCCCCCCCCCCTCCCACTCCCAGCACAAAAATTAAACATCAGCTATGGGGGGGGGGGGGGGGGGGGGGTCATACAGTGGTCATAAACACAGAACAAGATTGTCATGCAAATGCATCCTAGCAGGGTGATTAACATAAAAACGCACCCAATATTCTCGTGAACATATTTTGTTCACGAGTAAAAGATATACCAGTACTTGTTCACGTCAGCAACGAATATAACAGAAAAGAATTAAACCCATACCATATATGTCAAATGCTACCTAATCGCAACAATTTAACATTTGCTAACAGAAAAAAGAAAAAAGAAAAAGAAAGAAAAAGGGGCATGCAAAATTACAAAAAAATAAATTAGATTTTAAAAAAAAGAAAAAAAGTTTCCTCAATTCTTTAATGCAAGTGGGAAGAGAACTATTAATGGTTAGAGTGTTCCTACAATTTCTATTATTGTCAACAGGTTAAAGTTGCATGGTCCGATGGCCTTTGAATTTTTGTCTTATTTTTTAGATAAATATATCAAATTGATCGTTACAAGCTACTAATCATTACTCCGGAGTGATTTTGATTAAAGATGATTAGTTTTGAAGTAATATGAGCTGAAAGAACCAAAAATAATTTCGACAAGCTTGCCAAAAGTCCTGTGGCTATGACCCAGATGTCATCTCGCGGTGACCACGTGATGTGAGATGACCTGGAACCTTACAGGACTGTAGGTAGGTATTCCTGGTTGGGTTGGTAACATTCTGGGAATGGATTAGTGACATAGGCCCATGGCACTAGGGCTTTAAAAAAAAAAATGTGTGTCTGTTGTCTGCTTGTGTCTGTCTGTCTATGTATGTCTGTATGTATCTGTGTGTGTGTCTGTCTGTGTGTATGTCTGTGTGTGTCCATCTGTGTGTTTCTGTGCTGTGTATGTGTGTATGTATGTATGTATGTCTGTGGTGTATGTGTGTCTGTGTGTGTATGGATGTGTCTGTCTGTGTATGTCTGTATGTGTGTGTGTCTGTGTATGTATGTGTGTGCATGTATATGTGTGTCTGCCTCTGCCTGTGTGCGGCTGTCTATGTGTTTCTGTATGTGGGTGTGTCTCTCTCTCTGCAAAGTCAGGTCAGGTGTATGTGTCTGTGTATGTCGGGTGTGTGCATATCTGTGTGTTTGTGTGTCTGTGTGTGCTGTCTATGCATGTCTGTCTGTGTGTGTCTATCTATGTGTGTCTGTCTGTGTGTGTATATGTATGTGTGGTAATGTCTGTGTGTATGTGTGTGTATGTATGTGTATCTATGTGTGTCTGTGTATGTATGTATGTGTGTGTATGTATGTGTGTCTGTGTCTGTGTATGTATGTGTGTATGTCTGTGTGTATGTCTGTGTGTGTCTGTCTGTGGGTGTCTGTGTGTGTGTTTGTGTGTGTGTGTGGCTCTCTCTCTGCAAAGTCAGGTTGGGTGTATGTGTGTCTGTGTATGTCAGGTGTGTGCATGTGTGTGTTTCTGTGTATGTGTGTGCTGTCTGTGTATGTCTGTCTGTGTGTGCCTATCTATGGGTGTCTGTATGTGTGTGTATGTCTGTGTATGTATGTCTGTGTGTATGGCTGTGTGTGTATGTCTGTGTGTATGTCTGTCTGTATGTATATGTATGTGTGTCTGTGTGTGTATGTCTATGTGTGTATGTCTCTGCATGTCTGTCTGTGTGTATGTCTGCGTGTGTCTGTCTGGGGGTGTCTGTGTGTGTGTGTGTGTGGCTCTCTCTGCAAAGTCAGGTTGGGTGTATGTGTGTCTGTGTATGTCGGGTGTGTGCATGTCTGTGTGTTTCTGTGTATGTGTGCGCTGTGTGTGCATGTCTGTCTGTGTGTGCCTATCTATGGGTGTATGTCTGTGTGTGTATGTCTTGTGTGTGTATGTCTGTGTGTGTATGTCTGTGTGTATGTCTGTCTCTGTAAAATCAGGTCAGGAAACACACAGACACATACACACACATCCACCTCATATCCCCTTCCCCTCTATGACCCTGCACAGCAGGCCTACTTGGTTGGGGGGCTAATGGGGTCACGAGATTGGCCTAATTGGTTAATGGCCTTCCTGCATAATGGGTGTTTCAAACTGAGTGTTCAAAGGGGTGAGGTTATAAACTCACTGGTTATTCTGTATATACTGTCCCAAATCATTAGCTAATAGACCAATATCTAAGTTGGATATATAGCATCAAATGTAAGTAGTTGTTTTAATTTTGACAAAATTATATTTCATCGGACCATGCAACTTTAATTTATGCTTGTGTACTGTGTATCGAAATTGTGAATACAAAAAAAGTATAAAAATATTCTTACAATGCTTATGTCATGGGGTGATGAAAATGGGAAATATTGCGCCTAGAGCGGGACTCGAACCCACATCTCTTTGCATTCCGGGCCAGTGTGCTAACCATTACACCACCTAGGCTCCCTGATATCACCACACTACCCACGCCTACCTGTCTATGTGGTTACTTGCCTGAGAGGTCAGTGCAGACCACTACACTCGTCCCCCTGAATTGTAAGTCTTTTAATGCTTACAATTACATACATACAGGCAATGCACTAACACATACATACACAGGGTAGGTTCAACAACCATACAGCACGTAGCTTGTACAGGATCATGGTCACGGCAACCAGTGTCATGGGGGTGATGAAAATGGGAAATATTGCGCCTAGAGCGGGACTCGAACCCACATCTCTGCATTCCAGGCCAGTGTGCTAACCATTACACCACATAGGCTCCCTGATATCAACACCCTACCCACACCTACCTGTCTATGTGGTTACTTGCCTGAGAGGTCAGTGCAGACTACTACACTTACATCATCTGCAGTTTTTTTCATATCGACGCATCTTCATTGTAATATTGACAATTTTATGAATAAGTTCTCATATCATTTAAAGTAAAGGTTGTTTAATTAAACGATGCCTCTAGAGCACATTGATTTTCATATCATCGGCTATTGGATGTCAAACATATGGTCATTCTAACATATTTCTTTGGAGGAAACCTGCTGCCACCACATAGGCTACCGTGGCAGCAAGGGGTCTTTAACATGCATTTTCCCACACACAGCACAGCACATACCACAGCCTTTGATGAACCAGTCGTGGACCACTGGTTGGAACGTAAAATAGCCCAAACTGCAAATGGGCCCACTGAGAAGGATCATAGTATGACCCACACCTTCACAGGTGGACACTCTACCGCCTGAGCTACGTCCCGCGCTCTTTCATATCATTTAACACCCCCCCCCCCCCACCCTCCTCTTGGTAAGGCCATATATGGGGGCAATGAATGCTTCTCCTTCTCCTTCGCTTTAATTCTTTACACATTGTCTGCCGGGAAGTTTAATGATATCTGAGCACCACTAGCCTGCGTAGAACTTTGCATTTAGTACCACCAGAATACTTTTCTGTGAAAAAAAAAGAAGATATTAATGCTTAAGTATAATTTCTCTGAGAGCAGACGACAATTTAAAGCTGCATAGTGCGATGAAAGCATCACATTTGCAAAACCAAAACAATTATGTGATTTTGATTGTACATATCTAACTTAAACACTGGTGCACTTATTAAAGCTGCATAGTCCGATGAAATATGAAATTTTCAAAACCAAACCAATTATCTAGATTTGATTTGACATATCTAACTTAGATACTGATGCACTTATTAAGCATTTGTTTCTGCGTAGAAGGCAATACTGAGTCAATTTAACAGAACCTGTTACTACAGAAGTCTATGGTGTCAGAGTTTTGGCAAGCTTCCCAAAACTAATTTTCCATTTTTGCACTCAAAATATCTCAAACGTTTAGCATTTAAAATAAAAGTAACTTTGAACTAATGTAAAGTAGATACTAGTGATCGATCTAATATATTTATCTCAGAAAAAATACAGAAATTCAAAACCATCGGACTATGCAACTTTAAGCATTCGTTGCTACATAAAGGGAACACTGAGTCAATTTGATAGAACCTGTTACTGCAGAAGCCTATGGGATCACAGTGTTGGCGTGGTTGCCAACATTAATTTGAGATGTTTGCATTTCAAATAATTATCTCAAACATTAGCCACTTAAGCTAAAAGTTACTTCAAACTAAAGTAAAGCAGATAATAATGACCAATTTAATATATTTATCTCAGAAAAAGTTACAGAAATCCAAAACCATCGGACTAAGGAACTTTAAAGTTGCATGGTCCGATGGTTTTAAGTTTTTGCCATTTTCTTAGATAAATACATTAGATTAATCATTATATAGCGATATAGCGAATGGTAGACAGGAAGTGTGAACACTTATTTGTCTCTCATTTTTGCTTGAGTGCAAGTAAATAAGCAACACAAGGAATAATTAGTAGCATGTGGTGAATAAGGGGTCAAATTTCCCTGGATCATCAGCCCATGCTTTTTCTAATCTATTCTTGAATGAATTAATTGACTCCGCATCAATAACATTTTGTGGGAGACTGTTCCATATATTTATGATCCTGTTTGAGAAACTATGTTGCCTTAACTTTGAAATGGCTCTGGGTTTTACTAGTTTGAGAGTATGGCCCCGACTGCCTTCTCTTTTATTCAAGGTGAAAAATTGGTTCATATCTATTTTATCAAAACCCTTCATAATTTTAAATACTTCAATTATAGTCTACTTTACTTTAGTTTGAAGTAACTTTTAATATAAATCACTAACTTTGGAGAGTGTTGATGCAAAAACATATCAAATTAATTTTGGCAAGCACGCCAAAACTCTGACACCATAGGCTTCAGTAGAAAAATATTCTATTAAATTCACATATCACACCCTTCTATGCAGCAACAAATGCTTAATAAGTGCACCAGTATCTAAGTTGGATATGTATCTATGTTGGATATGTATCTATGTTGGATATGTATCTATGTTGAATATGTATCTAAGTTGGATATGTATCTAAGTTGGATATGTATCTAAGTTGGATATGTATCTATGTTGGATATGTATCTATGTTGGATATGTATCTATGTTGGATATGTATCTATGTTGGATATGTATCTAAGTTGGATATGTATCTATGTTGGATATGTATCTATGTTGGATATGTATCTATGTTGGATATGTATCTATGTTGGATATGTATCTAAGTTGGATATGTATCTAAGTTGGATATGTATCTATGTTGGATATGTATCTAAGTTGGATATGTAACTAAGTTGGATATGTATCTATGTTGGATATGTATCTAAGTTGGATATGTATCTATGTTGGATATGTATCTATGTTGGATGTGTATCTATGTTGGATATGTATCTATGTTGGATATGTATCTATGTTGGATATGTATCTATGTTGGATATGTATCTAAGTTGGATATGTAGAACCAAATCTAGATAAGTGGCTTTGTTTTGACAAATTTGATGTTTTCATCAGAATATGCAACTTTAATATTATCTGATCATCACTACACGAGCGGAGAACTTGAACTTGCATTTCATTTAGTAACAACAGACTACACTTTCAGAGCAGATGAAAACTATTCAGTGAGAAAAAAAATGACATTAATGATTTAGCAGGAATTCTCTGACAGCAGACAACAATTTTGCGGCTGGTGGCGCGAATCTCATTCGCCGTTCACAACATCTGGCAGTACGAGAACCAGCCACTTCCGGCATCCATGTCTGGTCGAAGGCCTCGGTTTCATTTTGGTGCAGACTGCCAGAAGAAGGATGCCATCCCCTCGCCGTCACTTTCACTCATATCACTATCAAAGTCGAGGTCCAAGTGCACCGAAATTCAAAACCATTGGAACAATGCAACTTTAATATTATCGGATCATCACTAAACAAGCCGAGAACTTTGAATTTAGTAACAGCAGAGAGACTACACTTTCAGTGCAGATGAAAATTGTTCAGTGAAAAAAATATATGACATTGATGATTAAGCAGGACTTCTCCGACAGCAGACATTAATTTTGCAGCTGGTGGCGCGAATCTCACTCGGTGTTCACAAGATCTGGCAGTACGAGAACCAGCCGCTTCCGGCATCCACGCCCTGACGATGGCCTCGGTTTCGTTTTGGCGCGGACCGCCAGAAGAACGACGCCATCCCCTCGCCGTCACTCTCACTCATGTCACCGTCAGAGTCGAGGTCCGAGTCGTCGGGAGGTGTACCGAACGCTGGGATATACACGGCGTCTACCGTGACGTCATCGCCACTGGAAGAACACAACGAGATGCCGGACTGTTACTACTAGTATAGGTACTACTGTGTTTGGTAAAAGACGCTGCGAAACACAACACACTGTACTGTCACTGCCCCTGTATAGACAACACACTGTACTGTCACTGGCTCTGTATAGACAACACACTGTACTGTCACTGCCTCTGTATAGACAACACACTGCACTGTCACTGCCTTTGTATAGACAACACACTGTACTGTCACTGGCTCTGTATAGACAACACACTGTACTGTCACTGCCTCTGTATAGACAACACACTGTGCTGTCACTGCCTCTGTATAGACAACACACTGTACTGTCACTGCCTCTGTATAGACAACACACTGTACTGTCACTGCCTCTGTATAGACAACACACTGTACTGTCACTGCCTCTGTATAGACAACACACTGTGCTGTCACTGCCTCTGTATAGACAACACACTGTACTGTCACTGGCTCTGTATAGACAACACACTGTACTGTCACTGCCTCTGTATAGACAACACACTGTACTGTCACTGCCTCTGTATAGACAACACACTGTACTGTCACTGCCTCTGTATAGCCAACACACTGTACTGTCACTGACTCTGAATAGACAACACACTGGAATGTCACTGCTTCTATATAGACAACACAGTGGAATGTTACTGCATCGGTATAAACAACACACTGGCATGTTACTGTCTCTGTATAAACGATGCACTGTAGTGTCACTGCTTCTGCATAGACACAACGTGCTGTAGAGTCACTGCCTATACATAAACACAACACATTGTAGTAACACGGCTTATATATAGACACAACACACTGTAGTAACATTGCCTATGTGTAGACACAACGCACTGTCGTAACACTGCTTTTGCATAGACACAACACACTGTGGTAACACTGTCTCTGCATATACACAATACACTGTAGTGTCACTTCCTCTGTACTGTACAGACACAACACAGTAGTAATACTGCCTCTGGATTTTATTTTTTTATTGAGGCTGTATTTATTCTGTCCATAGCATGTAAGCCCGGGTAACCAGGCTTGTTTTCAATGCTGGCCAGCTGTAGTGTTGGTGTTGTCTTACCAAGCAGTAGCTGCTGATAAGTTATTTGATTATCTGCATTTCAGTAGCAGATAGATCTGTTGGTACGTTTAGTAGCCTATGTTAGTTTTTTTGGGCCCTCTTGGCATTGAATTTTTGTTCTATTCTTATTACTATGTTAGTTGTTTTCTTAAGGTTCTATGTTAGTGTTTTGGGGTTTTCTTGGGAAGAGTTTTCCGCTTTTTTCTACTTAATTCTATACTATCCTATTTTATTTACATGTCCATAGGCCTGTACGTAATAGGTGGTTGAGTTATGTTTGTTTGAATTTGATTTGATTTATATTGTTGTTGGATATGTTATCTGGCTTTTATATTTCCGGTTATCCCGGCCTGGGCTGTGTCCAGTTGGTGGGCCGTGACATATCAACGATTTGGATAACCAAAACACTGTAGTAACACTGCCTATGTATAGACACAACACACTATTATGTCACTGCCTCTGTATAGACACAACACTCTTCCTCTGTGTAGACACATCCCATTGTAATCGTTGGTTGATTGTTTGAGTTTTACGCGCTGGCAACATCGAAGGTCATATCAGGATGGGTTCCGACTTGTGACAATGCACACTCATGGCGACTTTATAGTGCTGCCCCACTGGGAAATCAGGCTGCCGGCACCAGAACCCGATATCCCACTGAGCTACCCAGTCCTTGCCCTATCCTATTAATGCCGAGCACCAGGCTAAAAAGCGACAAGTATCAGTTTTAAAGTCATTGGTTTGACTCGACCGGGAACTGAACTCCCGAGACCCGGGCTCTGCCGATCAGAGTAATGTCACTGTGCTTAAAGTTACATAGTCTGATGATTTTGCGTTTCTGAAATTTTCTGAGATAAATACATTAGGTTGATCGTTATTATGTACCCTTACTTTAGCTTGAAGTAACTTATATTTTAAGTGGCTAACTTTTGAGATATTTGAAGTGGAACCATGCAAAATTAATGTCGGCAAGCTTGTCAAAACTCTGACCCCATAGGCTTCTGCAGTAACAGGTTCTATTCAATTGCCTCAGTGTTCCCTTCTATATATGTGGCTACAAATGTTTAACAAGTACACCAGTATCTAAGTTAGATATGTAGAATCAAATTTAGATAATTGTTTTGGTTTTGAAAATTAGATTTTTTTCATCGGGCCATGCAGCTTTAACACCTCAACCCCCTGTAATGCCCCCTGCCTCTCTGTAAGACAGTGCCCACTGTAAATACTGCCTGTAACAAGACACACGCCGTGGCGACGTCAGTGGGAAGACGAGCTGAATAGAGTCAGGAGCCTGTTCTGCTTCTAATGCTTTCAGGAATGTGGTGTCGAAAGAAGACCTTGACCTTTGCACACCAGAAAAAAAACGCCAAAAAACACTCCCTCCCATGAACCGCTTGTAAACACACACAATTCCCACACTCCCACACAAAGGGAGAAGGAACCAACATGAGGACTCATATACAAACAACACAGTCCGTACACATGTGATTTGTTTCTTTGTTGTTGTTTTACATCCTAGCAACATCTAAGGTCATATCAGGACGGGTACCGACTTGTGACAGTGCACACTCATGGCAACTTTATAGTGCTGCCCCACTGGGAAACCAGGCCTCCAGCACCATGACCGGATATCCCACTCAGTCACATTATCCTGACACTGAGCTAACCAGTCCCTGCCCTATCCTATTAATGCCGAGCGCCTGGCTAGGAAGTATACATTTTTAAGTCATTGGTTTCACCCGACTAGGGTTCGAACCCGCGATCTACCAGCACGGGCCATACACATGTGAAGATATGTAATTCAAGGCTATTTATTTGAACTTTACACCGGTTAGCGCCATGAAACGGCACAAAACGGTGGGGAGTGCTACAAGTGGAACGTCGCTGAATGCTTTGAAGCACACAGTCGCTAATGTCAACCTATTTTCCATATTTTGGAGGAAACTCGCTGCTGCCACATATAGACTATACTTTCCGATAAGCAGTCAAGGGGTCTTTTATATGCACTTTCCCACAGAGAGGAAAACAAACTAAAGACATTATGTCTGTACTTAGAAGAACAGAAGAGCAAAAAGCAAACACAAAGAATAGAACATCATGGATCATCAAACCAAACTCAGGCAATACCTCACCACGTCAAGTGACCTGACCACTTCTGATTGGCTGAACTGCCAATGTGTGGAAGCGCTGACCTTGAAAGTTCAACATAGTTTAACTCTGGTCAACGCTTGCGCCGTTTAACGCTGTCAAATATCGACATAAAGTCTAAATGGAAGCGTTGGCTTCCACCTTGTTGTACTGTCTAACGGCGTCTGGCGCGGTCAAAAGTATAAACAGGCCTTTGGGGTGATGGAGCATGTATTAAATTAAATGTCAGTTATTTTGAGTGGTACAAACTGAAATTTAAATTATTTCAACAAAGAACCAGAATAGAAAAACAACCTACATAAAACTGAAGTGATATCAAACCGACCAGATGACAGTTTATTTTATCGGGGAAAGTAGGTCACCAGGCATTGTAGTGGGTATCATAATGGAGAATGTATTATCAATATTATTATTGCATTGAATCAATAAAAAGCAACAATCGGGCTATATAATCTACATCCACTTTTTGTGTGCCCGTTGACATCAATTATGTATTATGTTTGCATATATATACTTCTGAACCATGGACAAAGAAAGCCTAAAGGTGCAGTCCTATGGCTTTTGAATATATATGTGTAGGACACTTTATTTGAGTCATGGCTAAGCATAATACAGGCTTACCGGTAAAAGTTTGAAAGCGGGGCAGAGACTGACTGCCCGGCAAGCGCACAGGCCGGAAACGTGGGTTGACCGGGGCAAATACGGGCAAGTCAGCGATTGGAATAATAATAATCGAGAAGAGAATAATAATCATAATTATTAGGCTACAGCTGCGCCCTTTTATATACGCATAATAAATTATACATTCTATATATTGGCCATTCTCTGAAACAAGGCACTAAAGTGTGACATGGAGACCAAAAGTGAAAACTTTTCAAATAATAGCAAAAAACATACCAAATGATAGCAGAATCCAGGTTTCTATCAAGGTTTGCATGTTGTGCATATGTCAGAGTTGGAAAAGAAGAATTTCACTTTTTGATTTAGATCTTTTATTTTAGCATACACAACAAAGTCAAACAAGATTTTATTGATTACAGTTAAGCAAACAAGGTTATGTCTTACAATAATAATTTTTCTTTATGTTGAAAATAAGTTTGGCTAAATGCATGGTGTCAATGTGTAAATTTTCACATAATACTAATATTTGTATGAATGCTTTATACTATACATAATTTTGATATTTTTGGTGGGATAGATTCAATACTTGTAGCACTGCTAACGTACCTAACATACAGCGCCTACAATAATTATTTGACTTGCTATCAATAAAAGATTGAATTAATTATCAGCATCGTAACGTGGAGACCAGATATGTGATGCCCAGTTTGAAAGAATAACTCATATATATATATAATATATGTATGGTGATAAGCGTGTTATCATTGGTAATAAGATAGTAGTCACTACACATAGGGACTTCCCCCTTGCTGTGCAGAGCTTCACCCTCCCACCCTACCATGTCCTCATGTCACCCTCCCCCACACCCACCACCTCAATACTCGTTCCAATGTCCTTCCCCCCCCCAACCCCCCACCAGCCCCAGCCTCTATCAGCCCCCCAAAAGCACCTTCAATGCACATTCAGAACCCAAAATCCGCCCTTGGGGTGCATGGGACAAGGACTACATCGACCACTTTGGCCTTGTTGTTCACTAACCACCCAGCCCCTCCTCTCCCCTTCTCCTCCTTCTCCTCCTTCTCCACCACCACCACCACCACCTCATTCACCATCACCACCACCTTCTTCTCCACCGTCACCATCACCACCACCACCACCTCCTCAAACACCACATCCCCATCCACCACCACCACCCCCTCCTCCCTCCTCATCCACCACCATCACCTCTTCATCCACCACATCCTCCTCCACCACAACCATCTCCCCCCCCCCTCATCCTCCTACCACCACCTCCTATTCCTCCTCCTCCACAATCACCACCTCCCAAACCACCACCACCACCTCCCCCTCTTCCACCACCGCGTTCACCACATCCTCCTCTTTCTCCTCCTCCTCCAGCACATCCTCCATCACCACCACCCCTTCCTCGTCCTCCACCACCACCATAACCATCACCTCCCCTCCGACAACATCCCACGCTCCCCCTCACACTCCACCATCTCCTCCTCTTCCTCCTCCTCACATTCCACCACCACCTCCTCCTCCTCCTCCTCCTCACATTCCACCACCTCCTCCTCCACCACAACCATCTCCTCCCCCCTCATCCACCACCAGCTACTATTCCTCCTCCACCACCACCACCTCCCAAACCACCACCACACCCTCCACCTCCTCCACCACCGCCTTCACTACAACCTCCTCCTCTTTCTCCTCCTCCTCCTCCACCACATCCTCTATCACCACCACCACATCCCACTCTCCCCTCACACTCCATCTCCTCCTCTTACTCACATTCCACCACCTCCTCCTCTTCCTCCTCCTCCACCACCTCCTCCTCTTCCTCCTCCTACTCACACTCTCCCACCTCCTGCCCCTCCCCACTCCACCAATCTCCCTCCAATCCTTCGCCGTCCCAATCCCCCCCCCCCCCACCCCCCTTACTCCTTCATGCCTTCCCCACTCCGCTCCGTGTCCTCCTCATACCAAGGCCGTCCTTGTGGTGTCTGACCGGTATCACCCCCTCCCCCCACCCCATCCCCGACCTCGCCGTCCGCCGGTGCCGGCCTTCACGGCGCGCAGAGCGGTGCACGCCGGGAGCTGGCGGCGTTCGACTCATGTTACCCGGATGTCCTTGGACACGAGCGGCGCCAGCGGCCAGTGCGACTAACAATTCGCAGACCCACCATCAACGGCCAGTGTGACTATCAATTCGTCGACCGCCGGCGCAGCATCGAGGTGCTCCGTATCACTAGTAGAACCAGAAGGCACTACTGCTTGCATCTCCGAGTGGACAGGGGTTTGCTTTAGTTTGTTGGTTGTCTTATGTCCTAGCAACATCTAAGGTCATATCAGGACGGGTACCGACTTGTTGGTTGGTTGTTGGAGTTTTATGTCCTGGCACATTGGTATTTTGCTATTTACAGTGGAACTGTATGCAGGTATAGCAATACCTCAGGGAGTTTGACGCCCCTGCCCTGCAGAGTTGTAAACCACTGCCTTGTGGTACAGGTTCTTGACAGAACCGAAGGCTAAGGGAGCAAACCCTAAACAGAAAACCATGTCACTGTGGTAGCATTAAGGGTGGTTGATGTATGGAACTCCCAACATCTCCAGACCAGCCACTGCAGGGACAAATAGTTTTGCGCCTGTCTTGACATGTTCTTGCCGGTGTGAAACCTCTATTTGCTCCCCTAGAGAGTGCCGCTGGTAACTTGCAAAAGCCAGCAGCACTTCAACACTTGAAATGGAGAGCGGCAGTCAAGTAATGAAAGCAGTCTTTGTCGCATCGCAACCGACAGCATGATGATGATGATGATGACAGTGGAACTATATTCCGATGGCTTTATATGGCACTAGTGACATTCGGCTGAACAGGATTAAGTATAATGCGTGTATCAAAGTGATGTGTGTGCAATAATATAATCTAAAGGTACATATATATATACATACAGTGGCATAGTTAATAGTCATACACAGTGTCAGGTTAATGTGACTGAGTGGGATATTGGGTCATGGGTGCCGGCAGTAGGCCCCATTTCCAGTGGGGAAGCACTATAAAGTCACCATGAGTTCCTACTGTCACAAGTCGGTACCCATCCTGATATGACCTCAGATGTTGTCAGGATGTAAAACTCCAACTACCTACCTAATAGTCCTATGTGGGTCGAAGCCAAATCTGAGTTCCATTGGCACCATCATCGAGGGCAATTACAATGTCTGTTTGTTTGTTTGAGTTTTACGTCCTTGCAACATCTCAGGTCATATCAGGATGGGTACTGACTTGTGACAGTGCACACTCATGGCAACTTGATAGTACTTCCCCACTGGGAGACCAGGGCACCAATTTCCCACTCAACCACATTATCCTGACACTGAGCTAAACCAGTCCGTGCCCTATCCTAGTAATGCCAAGCACCAGGATAGGTAGCGATAAGTATACATTTTGTAAGTCATTGGGTTGACTCGACCAGAAATCAAACTCCTGACCTTTCGCATGGGAAGTCTCCGCACAAAATGGGTGTACAACAATAGGAATAGACAATAATAACAATAACAATCTGCCTTCCCTTCCTTTATACTTGCATAATCCTTATATATCACACATATTTTAAAAATCACCACTGAGCTGATGCATCTCTACCTTGGCCACTGGGTGCGGTGGCCGAATCGGTAGAGCGTGGGCCTCGAAGTGCGGGAGATCGGGAGTTTGGTTCCTGGTCGAGTCAAACCAATGACGTATCAAATTGATTCTTGGCGCTTCCTAGCCTGGCACTTGGCATTAATAGGATCGGACACAGACTGGTTAGCTCAGTGTCAGGATAATGTGACTGAGTGGGATATCGGGTGATGGTGCCGGTAGTAGGCCTGATTTCCCAGTGGGGCAGCACTATAAAGTCACCATGATTGCACACTGTCACAAGTCGGTACCCATCCTGATATGACCATAGATGTTGCAAGGACATACAACTCCAACAACCAATCAACACCAGTTTAGGGCAGGTTGACTAAATTCCAGACGGCGATTTGCTAGTAAGGCGTACCAAATTATCGACGGCGATTTTTGGTAGGGGGTCTTCGGCGGACATTGAGGAAGCGACTCAAAAAGCCACAACCTTGGACAAGACGCGCTGGTTGAACTAAATAGGAACTCTTTCCACCAACATTTCTATATACTGACAAACATTTCTATCTTTGAGTGCCACTGGATTCTAACACTTAGGTCGCGTCAACCAAAATAATCATTTGGTGCGTTTTAATTTAATTTTTTTTTTTTACAAGCTTGAGCACTTCATATGTGGAATATATTTGCTGTAACTGTAATGTACTTTAGTTGTTAGTTGTTGTTGTTTGTTGTTTTATGTCCTAGCAACATCGAAGGTCATATGAGGACAGGTACCGACTTGTGACAGTGCACACTCATGGCGACTTTATAGTGCTGTCCCACTGGGAAACCAGGCCACCGGCACCATGACCTGGTATCCCACACAGTCACATTATCCTCACACTGAGCACACCAGTCCTTGCCCTAATAATGCCGAGCGCCCAGCTAGGAAGCGACAAGTATCAATTTTTAAGTCATTGGTTTGACGGACGCTCTAACTCATTCGGCCATCCCGTCTGGGCTTAGTTGTTAGTGAGACGGTCCCATTTCATTGACACGAGCTACTGACGGACTGTGTTACTGGGATCAAGGCTAGACGCATGTGCAACCAACACGCTGCCGACAATTACCTTTAGAATATTATAATTTGTTATTCATCAAAATGTGGTTTTCGGGCAAAAGCTTAATGAAAGGAGGTTCAAGAAGTGAAACACTGAAAGTAAGTCGGCCTGCGGGTAAGAGTGGGGGGGTGAAACTTTGGTTGGTAAGCTGAAGCTGTGACCCGACGAGATGGGTGGTGGTGGTGGTGGTGGTGGTGGTGGTGGTGGCGGTGGTGGTGATGGTGGTGGTGGTGGTGGTGGTGGTGGTGGTGTGGTGGTGGTGGTGGTGGTGATGGTGGTGGTGGCGATGGTGGTGGTTGTAGCAAGGTGATGGTTAGATAAAGGATTCACCCGGTACTCGCAGTAACGGGTGAATACCAGCCCTATATAAAAACGGTTGATAAAGCGGGTTAATGAAATGAGAGCCTAATTTCACAATCTAAGAAGCAACATTTCTTCTTTGTAGGTGTCTTCATATTTACCCGCTACCTTTGAGTTGAAAAATATAATAAAATATCTAGTTTAATAAGATTTAAAAGTGAAATCGATGGCGTTCTAGCGCCGCCATCTTGTCTTTTTGCATTCTCGCCCATTTCACCAACTCTGTGCCTATATGGGTAGCCATTTGATACTGGAGCCACAGTTTCTAGTTCATGTTCCATACTAAACCTATTTTCGCCCGTATTTACACTACGTTGTCCTTCACCCGTGTACTACAAGTACCGGGTGATTCTATTATCTAGGTGATGGTGTGTGGTGGTGGTGGTGGTGGTTGTAGCAAGGTGATGGTGTGTGGTGATGGTGTGATCGATTGATTGGTGGTTTCTTTACGCCGTGTCGGCAGCATAGGCCATATTCATGCTGAGAATTGTTTATTTTTTCTTCAACCATCGCCTTTACATATAATGTAAAAAGCATACAATCAGTTATGTGTCAATAGGCACTTATGAATTTTTAAAAGCTAAATCATATAATTAAATAAAATAGATGAAAGAATTAATTAAACAAATTGTTTTAATGAACTATATGAGGTGGTACAGACCAGCTGTCCTCAAAAAGGCCAAAATGTCTTCTTGTTTAACTTCAGTAAAAAGGTCATGCATGCTGTTTGCAGTGTAAAATTGTTGGCGCAGTGCCATAAAATCAACACAGTTTAGTAGAGCGTGCTTGACTGTCAGTGGGGACTGACATCCAATACATTCAGGGTGAGGTGATACTAGTGACGGTGGTGGCAGGTGGTGGTATAGTTTTTCCAGCTAGCTGACCAGTCAGTGTTGAGCTTTCTTTAGGGAAAAAACCATCTACGCAGACCCACTGGTTCGAACCCTGGTCGAGTCAAACCAATGACTTAAAAATTGATATGTGTTGCTTCCTAGCCTGGCACTCGGCATCATTAGGATAGATAAGGACTGGTTGGCTCAGTGTCAGGGTAATGTGACTGAGTGGGATGGGATAGCAGGTCATGGTGATGGTGACCTGGTCTCCCAGTGGGGCAGCGCTTATAAAGTCGCCAGGAGTGTGCACTGTCACAACTCACAAGTCGCTACCCAAAATGATATGACCTCAGATGTTGCCAGGAGGTGATACTCCAACAACCAATCAATCTGCCAAGTGTGCACACCGGTGTCGTATTTTCAGCGCCCGGTCATTGTCAGCGGCCTGTCGTGGCTTCTGCGCATGCGCGGATTTTAAGACATATGCAAAACACCCATGCCCTCGCCGGCTACAAGCTCAGCCACGGTACCCGGCAGTGTTAGGGACCGATTAGGCCGAAATCTATTGAATGCGATCATATTTAACAGAATTACATACTCAAATAATGAAATTTAATTAAATTAACCTTAAATTACAAGCGATATTAACGTAGCAGCTAGATCAGCGTCGAATCGCCGAGTGTAAACAAAACAAATAGCAGTGATCGCCGCAACGTGCGAAAATCCGTGCATGCGCAGAAGCCACGACAGGCCGCTGACAATGACCGGGCGCTGAAAATACGACACCGGCTCTACTACTGTCTGTCGGTGCAGTCAACACCAGGCATTACACCAGGTATTCAATAAACATACACAAACGCAGACGCTGCCTATGGCCGAATCGATATGACCTTGCCTCAGCCTCGCTTTGACAGTGCAAGCATCACGTGGGTCCTGTTGACAGTTCCAAACTGTTTTATTGTTATTGCAAAATGCCAGATGACATCTTGGTTGGTGGTAGATAACAGATTCACCCTGTACTTGTAGTACACGGGTGAATACCAACCCTGTATAAAACCTGTCAAAAAAGTGGGTAAATGAAATGAGAGCCTAAATTCACAACCTAAGAAGCAAAACGTCTTCTTTATTTGTGTCTTCATATTTCCCCGCTACCTTTGAGTTGTAAAATATAATAAAACATATAGTTTAATAGAATTTAAAGGTGAAATCGATGGCGTTCTATGGCCGCCATCTTGTCTTTTTGCATTCTCTCCCATTTCACCAACTCTGTCCTGATATAGGTACCAATTGATACTGGAGCCAAGCATTCTACTTCCTGTTCCATACTAAAGCTATTTTCGCCAGTATTTCTTATTTTTTTTCTGTTTTTTTTTGGTACATTAGTTGTTTAAGCAGGGGAAATTTCAGTCGCAGACGACTGGTCTTCCTCATTCCACTGACTCATTTAGACTATGTTGTCTTTCACCCGTGTAGTGCAAGTACCGGATGAATCTTTTATCTAGGTTAGCGGGAGATTGTTGATGCCAGACACACCTTTTCGTATTCACATAAGCCTGGCTGTACAGTCAGCTCATGGCAGTCATTCGTTTCACTCGACTGGGAATCGAACTCCCGATCTCCAGCATGGGATGCCTGCACTCTACCGATTCGGCCACCACTGCATTTGCATATGTGGGGTGTTCGTGACATAAAGGCCCTGCCACACCTCACCGGATTGGGGGAAACGGACAGAAACCAAACTTTGCCGGTTTGTGTCCGTACAAGTTTTGAACAAGCACAAAACTAGGAACGAATGCCGCCGGATTTACATCTACGGTTCTTGTCCGGTTTGAGTTTGTATCGTCCGTTGGCTATCCATTTTATGTCCGTTTCAAGTCCATTTCATGCCCGTTTCATGCCTGTTTCATGTCCATTTCATGTCCGTTCGTCCAGCTGCCATTGACTCAATAGCGCAACATTTTGACACATTTTAATACATTTTGATACTTATGACCACCGGACTAGACAATTCTGTCCGTTGCTCAATCCGGCGAGGTGTGACAGCC
This sequence comes from Branchipolynoe longqiensis, assembly GCA_030323885.1. Classification (NCBI taxonomy): domain Eukaryota; kingdom Metazoa; phylum Annelida; class Polychaeta; order Phyllodocida; family Polynoidae; genus Branchipolynoe; species Branchipolynoe longqiensis. Next base: position 72,310 of record JASIRB010003347.1, read on the forward strand.
GCTTTAGGGTCACCGGCAGTAGGACTGCAGCATTGAATAAACGGCGCCGTTAAAACGGCCCAGATTCGGCCACCGTGTCCGGTGCAGGCTATAGATGAATCTTTTATCTCCGTATAAGTTGTCTGTATAACAGAGCCTCGATCTGACAATGAATGGTCTCCTAGTGGTTCGAACCCTGGTTGAGTCAAACCAATGACGTAAAAATTAATACCTGTCACTTCCTAACCAGGCGCTCAGCATTATTAGGATAGGGCAAGGACTTGTTGGCTCAGTGTCAGGATAATGTGACTTGAGTGGGATATCAGGTCATGGTGCTGGCAGCCAGGTCTTCCAGTGGGGTGGGGGGGCAGCACTATAAAGTCACCATGAGAGTGCACTCACAAGTCCGTACCCATCCTGATATGACCTTAGGTTGTTGGAGTTTTACGTCCTGGCAACATGCCCTTAGATGTTGCCAGGACGGAAAACTCCAACAACCAACCATCCAACCGAGTGTAGACGAGCAAATTCAGGTCACTGCGACGCTGGTGATTTTTGTAAACAGGGTGAGACAAGTAATAGCAAAACCAAATTTCCAGTGTGCTTTCGGCACTTCCAATCTTTAGTTTTGTGTATGGGTGTAAGAAGGAGACATGACTTCTCTGAACCGGTGTCGCGATTTCAGTTCTCAACCAGTTGCAGTTCTCAACATTGCTTCTGCGCATGCGTCAAAGCATCTGCGCATGCATCAAAGCATCGTCTGCGCATGTGTCAACATCAGCCCGATTCAAACCGTCGCCGATTGCCGCAAATCGCTGCCTCATACTGTCACTATAGTGTCAGTGTCACTAACGTTATAAATTTAATATAATCTTTTCGGTAAACATGTTTTCTATGTGTAACAAGCGATTAGCTTCTAGGTGGTGTGGTTTTAGAGATATTTCACTTTTTCTGTAAGAAGATTGCTCACGACCATTGACAATGCCTTGAGTTTGCCGGTACGGGCAGTGCACAACATTATTCAAAATTAATAGAAATCCAGAACCCTAACCATATCAATTTAATATAATCTTGTTGGTACACATATTTTCTATATGTGTACCAAGCGATTTGTTTCTAGGTGGTTTGGTTTTAGAGATATTTCACTTTTTCTGTATGAAGATTGCTCACGACCATTGACAATGCGCAGACGATGCCGTTAGATGTTGACGCATGCGCAGAAGCGATGTTGAGAACTGCAACTGGTTGAGAACTGAAACCGTGACACCGGTTTAATCATACTTACTTCACCACGTCACGTCTATCACGTGACTCCCGTTTCGCTGGGTCAGGTCTGTTATCTTAGATGCGTACATATAGACCCCTTTCAATGTTTATAAACATTGTGTGTGTGCGCGCAGCTTGGCTGCAGAACGAAGGCACACTGCCATTGAGTTTGCCGGTATGCGCAGTGCAAAACTTTATTTTATTCAAAATTAATAGAAATGCAGAACCCTAAGCATATAAATTTAATATAATCTGTTCGCTGAATATGTTTTCTATATGTGTTCCAAGCGGTTTGTGTCTACGTGGTGTGGTTTTAGAGATATTTAACCTTTTCTGTATGAAGATTGCTCACAGCCATTGACAATGCATTGAGTTTGCCGGTACGCGCAGTGCAAAACATCTATTTTATTCAAAATTAATAAAAATGCAGAACCCTAACCTAATAAATTTAATATAATCTATTCGTTGAATATGTTTTCTATATGTGTTCCTAGCGGTTTGTGTCTAGGTGGTGTGGTTTTAGAGATATTTCACTTTTTCTGTATGAAGATTGCTCACGGCCATTGACAATGCATTGAGTTTGCCGGTACGCGAGGTGCAAAATGTTTATCTTATTCAAAATTAATAGAAATGCAGAACCATAGTCTTATAAATTTAATATAATCTATTCGTTGAATATGTTTTCTATATGTGTACCAGGCGGTTTGTGTCTAGGTGGTGTCGTTCTAGAGATATTTCACTTGTTCTCTATGAAGATTCCTCATAAGTCATAGCCATTGAGTTTGCAGTGTGACAGAGTGTTGTCCTGCAGCCAAAAGGCGTGCGCACTGACCTAGATACCTATGCTGACGTGATATGAAATAGGTCTATAAAACTTACACAAAAGTGGGGAGGTCACTATATATAACCAAATCTCAAGTGCGCTTTCGGCACTTCCAATTTGTAGTTTTGTGTATGGGATTTCTCTGAACCGGTTTATTGGGGAGGTCACTAAATATAACTGAAGGTGTGGCTGGAAGTTAACGTCGGGATGAAAGTTGTGTCCAGCAAAAAAAGCGGAAATAAAGCAGAGATTATTACACTGGCGGGGAATTTCAGGTTTCAACTAGCCTTATTGTGACTGTATTATCGCCCATACCTAACTCATTCTTGTTTGGGATTATGTTTTAAGGTCAGATAAGAAAGTGATTCGAACTGTTGTCATATACATCTCATTTTTGGGGAATTTTGTTAATGTTAATCGGTAGATTTTTTCAATCACCGAAATCCACGAAACCGCGGACATCTTTCATTCCTGGTACTTAAAATTGCATAGTCTGATGAAAACATCAAATTTTCAAAACCAAAACACTTATATAGATTTGATTCTATATATTCAACTTGGATACTGGTGCACTTATTAACCATTTATTTATGCATAGAAGGTCGTAATTAGTCAATTTAATATAACCTGTTAGTACTGAAGTCTATGGTGTCAGAGTTTTGGTGTGCTTGCCAACATTAATTTGGCATGTTTTAACGTCAAATACCTCCAAAGTTAGCCATTTAAATTAAAAGTTACTTCAAACTAACGTAACGTAGATCATAGCGATGAGCATAATGTATTGATTTATCTCAGAAAATGGCAGAAACTGAAAATCATCGGACTATGCAACTTTAAGGAGGTGGTGAAGATGGTGGTGGTGAAGATGGTGGTTGAGGTGGTGGTACTCACTGGTAGTGGTGCTTGTGGAGGTGGTGGTGGTGATGGATTTCTTTCTTTGGGTTTTACATCCTAGAAACATCTATGGTTATATCAGGATGGGTACCTACTGGTGACAGTGCACACTTAGAGCAACTTTATAGTGCTAGCCCACTGGGGAACCAGGCCACCAGCACCATGACCTGATATCACACTCATTCACATTATCCTGATACCGTGCTAACCAGTCATTGCCCATTCCTATTAATATTAATGCTGCATGCCAGGCTAGGTAGCGACAAGTATCAACTTGGCTTATTTCACCTGGAAATGTGTTGCGTCGGGTTCCAAATACAGTTACGGAATAAAACCCGATGCAATATCATTCCACCTATTTTGGTGTACCTTTTATCGCTTCTATACAGATCTATGAAGCCAGCCGCAAAGTGAACCTTCCAGTCAGTTTTCAATTAAATATTCAACGGAATCATCATCATCATCATCATGCTGTCGGTCGCGAAGCGACAAAGCCTGCTTTCATTACTTGACTGCCGCTCTCCATTTAGCTCTCTGTTGTGAGAGTGATGTCCATGAGTCGGTCTTAATGTCTCTCAGCTTCAGGTTTCTCTTGATGGTATCCTTGAACCGGAGACGAGGGCGTCCTCTCTTTCTGTAACCAGAAGACAGTTGAGAGTAGAGGATCTGCTTTGGTAGCCTCTTCAGCAGAGTGGGCAACCAGTGCACTGTCATCTGCGAATAGCAGCTCTCTCACCAGTATCCGAGTAGTCTTGGTCTTCACTCTGAAGTGTGCGACATTGAATAGGTCAGCGCTCAGCCTGGACTGTATATAGATTCCATCCCTCATGCCTCAGAAAGCCTCGTCGAGCATTGCTGATAGGAAGATGGAGAAGAGCATGGGGGCCAGTACACAACCTTGCTTGACCCCATTGGTAACCCCGAACGATTCCGAGACTTCCCCTCCAACACTAACATTCGCCATCATTCCTGTATGTAGAGCCTCAATCATAGTTTTGAACTTCTCTGGGCATCCATACTTCCTCAGTAGCTGCCATAGCCCGGTCCTCCCGACTGTATGAAACACCTTAGTGAAATCGACAATTACCATGTACAGTGGTCGGTCCTGCTCAATGCACTTTTCTTGTAGCTGTCAGAGACAAAATATCATATCCACGGTGCTCCGGTTATTCAACGGAATAATTAACAAATACTCACCAGCCTGAACTGGCGAGGCACAATATTCTCAAGTTGGCCTAGGACGTTTATGGAGGGAAGGAAACCCTCCGGTGTGACTAACAATGTGGTGGGTCTGTTAGTGATGAGGAAGCCTGGTGGTGGCCCCACCAGTCACATGGGTGGAGTCAAGGAGGCATAGTATAGAGTAATAACATAATATAATAACAATAATTCCCTTCCGTGCCTTTATACTTGCATAATGTGTTATACATCATATAATATATATAGGGGTTAGATTTTAAATACTGCTTTAATTTTTATATATATATATTTACATATATAACAATTTATTTTAAATGCTGCTTTAATTTATTATATATAAAAAATGAAAGCAGCATTAAATTAAAGCAGCATAAAACCCCAAAGAAACACACAGTCAACACAACCTTGTACCCTGGAGGAAGTTTCTTCAAGAAATATTTGCCATCAAAGATAATAACACACATTCAGTAAGAACAGGCACCCACCCCGGCCCCAACCTAGTTGGGTAATACAAATAGCTTTAGTCCAGCTCCCATAATACTTCTATTATGATAAACAACAGTTTCAGACATTGTTGGTGTTGGATGGAGTTTTACATCCTGGCAACATCTATGGTCATATCAGGACGGGTACTGACTTTTGACAATGTGTACTCATGGTGATTTATTAGTGCTGTCCCACTGGGATACCAGGCTGCTAGCACCGTGACCTGATTTCCCACTCAGTCACATTATCCTGATACCGAGCTAACCAGTCTTTACCATATCCTAGTAATGCCGAGCACCAGGCCAGGTAGCGACAATTTTGCAAGTCACTTGTTTGACTCTATCGGGACTCGAACTTCCGACCTTCTGCATGGGAAGCCTGCGCTCTGCTGATTCGTCCACTGCGTCCAGTCAGTTTCAAATGACTTTCATTAATTAATGTAGTACTGAATTGAGGACCCGGAGATGTCATGACACTGCTCAAGCACTGGGGTGGATATAAGAATTGCTCCCCCCCTACAATTTCCCCCCCCCCCAAAAAAACCCTGAAAAGTTATTTCTGCTCTTGCATAAGCCAATCGTAGGCATGTCAATGTGATTAACAAGATAGCACTTGTTCTTTGCTGCGAATATGGGCTCTTGCTGTTGACATGGCGTTAAACTGTCAACAATCAATCGATCAATCAATCAATCCATTAAATTACCACCCTGATCCATCCAAGCCTTCTGTCCCTCCCCACCTGCTGATTTTTCAGATAGACATTTCACAAAAATGACCACAATACTAACACCAACGATACAAGAGAATATTTGCCGAAACTCAAAAGATTCCCGCAAATGCTTCTGCCTGAATTTGGTCACTAATGCTTATTTATGCAGCAACATTGGACCGATTACTAAGCAACACAAAGTTTGTATGCACATGTCACATTATCCTGACACTGAGCCAACCAGTCCTTTCCCCATCCTAATAATGCGGGGCGCCTGGATAGGAAGCGACAAGTATCAAATTTTAAGTAACTGGTTTGACTCGACCAGGGTTTGAACCCACAAACCCATGGATTCGGATCGGCCCAATCTCCCAAAACAAGAGACGCACTCATTTGGCCATCCCGTCTGGTCAGAGAGAGAGAACAGGAATGAAGCTTCTTATACATAAGCTTACTAGCTTAGTGATATTCTTTGTTGTTCCTAAGAACTAGTTTTATTGGCATTGGGTGTTCTTTCACTGATCCAAGCGACCTTCTACCAGTGAATTTACTCCCTCTGCACACAACCCCCCCCCCCAACCCCACCCCCAACCCCCCAACCCCACCCCACCCGCCTAAGCATGCGCTCTCCGCTTCTTCAAAGGAAGCATTCTGGTCGGCGTGAATTGAAGGCCGGATGAGGAAGGTCACCGTGCGCATGCGCAGAGGCGCGATGAATGGCGACGGCCTTGAGGGGAGGGACGCCCAAGGTCACACATGGAAGGTACACGGCCTGCCGCCATTCGGAAACTTCCGCTGGGAATCGGAGCTCCGATGGAAGCGAGGCTGGGCAGACAACGGCCCAAGGACGGCGCGCAATAAGAGTTGGTGATGGTGGTGGTGGTGGTGGTGTGTGGTGTGTGTTTGTGTGTGGTGGTGGTGGTGGTAGGTGGCGATAGTGGTTGGTGGTGTGGTGGTGGGTGGTGTGGTAGTGGTGGGTGGTGTGGTGGTGGTGGATGGTGTGGTCGTGGTGGGTGGCGGTAGTGGTGGTGGTGGTGGTGGCGGTAGTGGGTGGTGGTGGCAGTGGTTGGTTGTTGGAGTTTTATTTACTGGCAACATTTAAGGTCATATCAGGACACATATCGACTTGTGACAGTTCGCACTCATGGCAACTTTATAGTGCTGCTCCACTAAGAAATCAGGCCACCAGCACCATGACCCGATATGCCACTCGGTCAAATTATAGTGACACTGAGCTAACCAGTCCTTGCCCTATCCTATTAATGATGAGCGCCAGGCTAGAAAGCGACAAGTATCGATTTTATAAGTCATTGGTTTAACTCTACCGGGATCTGAACTCCCAAGGCTACCGAGGCTACCGATTCGGCCACCACGCCCAGTTGAGGTGGTGGTGGTGGCGAGGGTGGATGAGGTGGTGTTATGGTGGTGGATGAGGTGTTGTTGTAGTGGTGGGGGTGAAGGTGTTGTGGTGGAGGTGGTGGCGAGAGTGGATGAGGTGGTGTTGTGGTGGTGGATGAGGTGTTGTTGTAGTGGTGGGGGTGAAGGTGTTGTGGTGGAGGTGGTGGTGGTGGAGAGTGGATGAGGTGGTGTTGTGGTGGTGGATGAGGTGTTGTTGTAGTGATGGGGGTGAAGGTGTTGTGGTGGAGGTGGTGGTGGTGGCGAGGGTGGATGAGGTGGTGTTGTGGTGGTGGATGAGGTGTTGTTGTAGTGGTGGGGGTGAAGGTGTGTGGTGAGGTGGTGGTGGTGGCGAGGGTGGATGAGGTGGTGTTGTGGTGGTGGATGAGGTGTTGTTGTAGTGGTGGGGATGAGTGTTGTGGTGGAGGTGGTGGTGGTGGCGAGGGTGGATGAGGTGGTGTTGTGGTGGTGGATGAGGTGTTGTTGTAGTGGTGGGGGTGAAGGTGTTGTGGTGGAGGTGGTGGTGGTGGCGAGGGTGGATGAGGTGGTGTTGTGGTGGTGGATGAGGTGTTGTTGTAGTGGTGGGGGTGAAGGTGTTGTGGTGGAGGTGGTGGTGGTGGAGAGTGGATGAGGTGGTGTTGTGGTGGTGGATGAGGTGTTGTTGTAGTGGTGGGGGTGAGGGTGTTGTGGTGGATGGTGGTGGTGGTGGTGGTGGCGAGGGTGGATGAGGTGGTGGTGGTGGTGGTAGCGAGGGTGGATGAGGTGGTGTTGTGGTGGTGGATGAGGTGTTGTTGTTGTGTTGGTGAAGGTGTTGTGGTGGACGGTGGTGGTGGCGAGGGTGGATGAGGTGGTGGTTGGTGGTGGTGGTAGCGAGGGTGGATGAGGTGGTGTTGTGGTGGTGGATGAGGTGTTGTTGAAGTGGTGGGGGTGAAGGTGTTGTGGTGGAAGTGGTGGTGGTAGCGAGGGTGGATGAGGTGGTGTTGTGGTGGTGGATGAGGTGTTGTTGTTGTGTTGGTGAAGGTGTTGTGGTGGACGGTGGTGGTGGTGGTGTGGCGAGGGTGGATGAGGTGGTGTTGTGGTGGTGGTAGCGAGGGTGGATGAGGTGGTGTTGTGGTGGTGGATGAGGTGTTGTTGTGTTGGTGAAGGTGTTGTGGTGGATGGTGGTGGTGGTGGTGGTTGTGGTGAGGGTGGATGAGGTGGTGGTGGTGGTGGTGGTAGCGAGGGTGGATGAGGTGGTGTTGTGGTGGTGGATGAGGCATTGTTGTTGTGTTGGTGAAGGTGTTGTGGTGGACGGTGGTGGTGGTGGTGGTTGTGGTGAGGGTGGATGAGGTGTTGTGGTGGTGGATGAGGATGAGGTGTAACTTTTGAGATATTTGCTGTGTAAACATGTCAAATTAGTTTTGGGAAGCACGCCAAAACTCTGATACCATAAACTTCTGCAGAAACATGTTCTATTAAATTGACTCAGTGTTCCCTTCCTTATGGCAACAAACGCTTAATAAGTGCAGCAGTATTTAAGTTATATACATATGTAGAATCAAATCTAGATAATTCTTTTGGTTTTTAAAATTTGATGCTTCATCGGCTATGCAGCTTGAAATGAGGGAAAGAACCAGAGACCGGTAGAGCTGTGGTGGGGAGGGTGTGTTGTAGAAGGGAGCGGAGAGGCGAAGGGAGGGCATGGGAGGTTACAGGGACCGATGAACTGTAGTGGAGAGGGTGTGTTGGAGAAGGGAGCGGAGAGCCGAAGGGAGGGCAGGGGAGGTTACAGGGACCATTGGAACTCTGGCGGGGAGGGTGTGTTGGAAAAGGGAGCGGAGAGACAAACGGAGGGCAGGGCAGGTTACAGGGTCCGGTAGACCTGTAGTGGAGAGGGTGTGTTGGAGAAGGGAGCAGAGAGGCGAAGGGAGGGCAGGGGAGGTTACAGGGACCGATAGAACTGTAGTGGAGAGGGTGTGTTGGAGAAGAGAGCGGAGAGGCGAAGGGAGGGCAGGGGAGGTTACAGGGACCAATAGAACTGTAGTGGAGAGGGTGTGTTGGAGAAGGGAGTGGAGAGGCGAAGGGAGGGCAGGGGAGGTTACAGGGACCGATAGAACTGTAGTGGAGAGGGTGTGTTGGAGATGAGAGGGCAGAGGCGAAGGGAGGGCAGGGGAGGTTACAGGGACCGATAGAACTGTAGTGGAGAGGGTGTGTTGGAGAAGGGAGCTGAGAGGCGAAGGGAGGTTACAGGGACTGATAGAACTGTAGTGGAGAGGGTGTGTTGGAGAAGGGAGCGGAGAGGTGAAGGGAGGGCAGGGGAGGTTAAAGCTGCATATTCCGATGAAAGCCTCAAATTTTCAAAATCAAAACACTCACCTAGATTTTATTGTACATATCTAACTTAGATATTGGTGCACTTATTAAACATTTGTTTCCAAATACAAGGGGATACTGAGTCAATTTAACAGAACCCGTTACTGCATAAGCCTATTGTTGGCATGCTTGTCAAAATCAATTCAGGATGTTTGCACTTCAAATATCTCAAAAGTTAGCCATTTAAAATTAAAGTTACTTCAAACTAAAGTAAGGTAGGTTATAACAACCAATTAAATATATTTATCTCAGAAAAATGGCAGAAACTCAAAAACCAACGGACTATGCAACTTTAAAAACTTTTAAATATTTTTTAACTACAGTAACATAAGATTCACAGTATTTTATGATTGCATAGTTTAGTTATATTTCCATTTCATTAATCTGTTTATTTTTTTAAACCATTAAAAAAAACACGTGGGACTTGTACTAGTAGCTCTTATCGTGCAGGTACCAGCACAAATATGACTGTCATTGCTCCTGATGCTCCCAGCCAAGACGTGGGGCACTGGTGTCGGATCGTTTTGCACACGGCCCATGTATTTTTATATTTGAAATCCTAGCGACTCGGATGACCCACGTGGTCCGAAGCGGCATAATCGAATAGGGCCTTATTGAGCATTAGTTGCTGCATTTAAAGTTGCACAGTCCGATGGTTTTGAATTTCTGTATTTTTTCTGAGATAAATATATAAGATCGATCACTACTATCTACTTTACATTAGTTTAAAGTTACTTTTATTTTAAATGGTAAACTTTTGAGATATTTTGAATGCAAACATGGAAAATTAGTTTTGGCAAGCTTGCTGAAACTCTGACACCATAGACTTCTGCAGTAGCGGGTTCTGTTAAATTGACTCAGTATTGCCTTCTACGCAGAAACGAATGCTTAATAAGTGCATCAGTATCTAAGTTAGATATGTAAAATCAAATCTAGATAATTGGTTTGGTTTTGAAAATGTAATATTTCATCGCACTATGCAGCTTTAAGCCAAGCCAATTGAATAGAACGTGTTACTGTGGAAGCCTACGGTGTCAACACTTTGACATGCTTAATAATTCCATCAGTATTTAAATTGGATATGGATGATAAAATCTAGATAAGCAATTTAGTTTAGTAAATTTGATACTTTCAACAGACTATGCATCTTTAAAGAAATATTTATTTCACTAAATCATTTTTTTGTAATCTAATTTCAATTGTAAACATCCTGATCATATTGCAACATCTAACCAACATCAGGCTTACGATATAGATTTCTGATCACATCACAACAGCTAAATGATATTACGTTGATTCATGTAAAAGTTCCAATCATGTCGAAACATCAAAGGAAGTCAGTTTTTCGATGAAAAATTTCTGATCAGATTGCAACATCAAAAGAAGTTAGGTTCTTTATGTAAGATTTCTCATCATATCGCAACATCTTAAGAAGTCAGGTTTTCGATGACAAATTTCTGATCAGATCGCAACATTTAAAGAAGTTAAGTTTTTTTAATGTAAGATTTCTCATCATATCGCAACATCTACAAAAGTCAGGTTTCCGATGTAAAATTTCCAATCATGTTGCAACATCTACAGAAGACAGGTTTTTTAATGTAAAATTTCTGATCATATCTCAATAGATAAATGATATCATGTTTTTTAAATGTAAAAGTTCCAAACATATAGCAACATCTAAATGATGTCAGGGATCTAAATGTCAGGTTTTCAATTAGTAAAATTTCCAATCATTTTTTTAACATCTAACCGATGTCGGACTTCCGATATCCGATGCATCCCGATGTCGGGCCGACGCTCCTGTCTAGACCGGGTTCATAATGCGCATTACACAGCCCTACCTGGAAGCGGTGGGAGTGGTACGTAGCTCAAGTAGTAAAGTGTCCACCTGTGAAGGTGTGGGTCATCCGATCGATCCTGCTCAGTGCGGTTTGGGCCATTTTCTGGTCCAACCAGTGGTCCACAACTGGCTCATCAAAGGCTGTGGTATGTGCTGTCCTGTCTGTGGGAAAGTGCGTATAAAAGACCCCTTGCTGCTTATCGGAAAGAGCAGCCTATGTGGCAGCAGCAGGTTTCCTCCAAAGAAATATGTCAGAATGACCATATGTTTGAATTCCAATAGCCGATGAAAAAAAAATCATGTGCTCTAGAGGTGTCGTTAAATAAAACAAGCTTTACTTTTACCTGGAAGCGCTATTATTCTTACTTCAAGGGACCATACGGGATGCCAAAATGAGTTGAGCATCAGTCTCCCGTTTTGGTAGATCATGGGATTCGAACCCATCGGTTCGAACCATGGTCGAGCCAAACGAATGACTTAAAAATTGATACCTGTCACTTCCTATCCAGGTCCTCGGCATTAATAGAATAGGCTAAGGACTGGTTGGCTCAGTGTCAGGATAATGTGACTGAGTGGGATATCAGGTCACAGTGCTGGTGGCCTGATTTCCCAGTGGGGCAGCACTATAAAGTCGCAACTATAAAGTGTGCACTGTCACAAGTCGGTACCCATCCTAATATGACTGTAAATGTTACCAGGATGTAAACAACCAACCAATATTGAACTGAGATAATTGGTGCATTTATTAAACACGTTATAATATTTCTGAATGCCCGGCCACGTTTGGGACACCAGATAATACTACAAAAACTCTCCCCTTCATCTCACCTATCTATCAACTCATTAACCAATGCTAAGGAAGAATGAAGACAAGTCACACAGATAAACAGTGGAGAAGTTGTGCTTTAATAACACCAACTCCTGTCCACCTACCAGTGACCTATCATCCACACCCCTTGCCTTCTAGCCACACAAAATCTCATTACCACTTTAGCCTGTATAGAAGCAGTGCCTACAGCCCATGGGACAGGAGTCCTATGGCTGTGTACACACTCAATTGGAATAGATGCATTTTGATAGCATCAGACAGAGTGTCTGGGGTTCCTGCTCAAGAGTAGGTGTGGATGCATAGAGAAACATTTCAACAATCATGTACTGCCTCTTATATAGGAACATCTCTTCATTAATCTCAGGCATAATATATGAACATATATTTCACACAGCTTATATCATGTCATAAATGGGAGTGGGATATTATTACTTTTAGTTTAGATAACATCGTCCCCACTCCGTCGCCCAAGAATAATAATGCTCTCTGCCAATATACAATTCTTAACCGAAAATCCGTATATTTTTACAACGTGACGCTGCATAAATGGGTCCTTTAATAGAACCGGTTAGTGCTGAAGACTATGGCATTAGGATGTTGACGCGCATGCCCAAAACAATTGTCCCCATGTTTTCACTTCAGATATCTCCTAAGTTAGCCATTTGTACTCAAAATTACTTCAAACTAAAGCAAGGTAAATTAAAAAACAATCAACATAACATATATTTATCCAAAAATAAATATCAGAAACCTACTCAAAATCATCGGACTGTGCAACTTTTAAATTTGTTAATGAATTTGATTTTAAACACATAGATATTTTATATATATATATATATAAATATATATATATATATATATATATATTAATATATATATATATATATATATAAATATATATATATATATATATATAGTATAGTTATACGAGTCTTACCTTGGTACAGATGATGGATAACTGTTGTTTTACCGAGGTATAAGCCTCGGATAGATGTGGGCTAGGGAGAGGTAAGCACGTCCGGTACCAGCAATCTTAACCTACTTATTGAGGATAAAATGACTTTCAAACAATGGATACTATTACTTTACCGAAAAGGTACACCAACGGAATAGATGTGGCAGGGTGTGGCGGGAGGGCCCTAGCCCACATCTATCCGAGGCTTATACCTCGGTAAAACAACAGTTATCCATAAGACTCGTATAACTATACTATTTTACCTCGGTAAACAGCCTCAGGCTAGCCTCAGGCTAGGGAGACCTTTACATAATTCATTTTTATCCTTAATATCATTCTTTCTTATTATTATAACATTCTAAATTTTTGTTCTCACCTATTCTTGTTAGTTGGCGAGAAGACGCTTTGCAACGCCGGTAGGCTTTTCTAGTCGTTTATTATAATGTTTTGCAAACGACTTAGCCGTCTTCCAGCCTGCATGCGCTAGTATTCTTTTCACAGAAATACCAAGCACCCGTGCCTTGGAGACCATGGCTCCTCTAGTTGAGTGGGAAGAGTATTTACTCGTATCCACTCCAGCCAATTTCAACACCGTAATTGTCCATCTGGCAAGTGTGTCTCGTGAAATCGCCTTATGTGGCTTTATAAAGCTCACTAATAGTTGTTGTGATGCACGTAAATCCTTTGTCTTGTATATATAAGCCCGTATGGCCGACACAACACATAATTTCCGATCATTCGGAAAACAGTCTAAGTGAACCGTTGATAAAGGGTCACCTAACGTGTTCGATTTAAGCAATTTTTCTAAATCAAACGTAGCTTGTTCCTTGTCTATTTCTAATCCAGTTAAGGATAAAGCAACAATCGTCTGTCCTCTGTGTCCGGTTACTAACAATAACAGGACCGCGACCTTAAAACCTAACTGTTTTATATCTAACCACGAGTTGTGAGGCCAAGCCTGAAACAACTTAAATACTATAGAAACATCCCAAAACCGACTATACTTTGGTTTTGGAGGATTCCTTTGATAAATTGAACGAAGTAAATAACAAATAACATAATGTTTTCCAACTGTTTCGCCATCAATTCTAGGTAATATAATTGATAACGCACACCTCGCCGCATTAATCGATCCAAAGGAAAGTCCTTCATCCTCTAGAGAACGAAGAAACCGAGCTACTTGTGAAATCTTTGGATTTGTTGGCTTAACTTTCATTAACAAACAATGTACACCCCATTTCTTTAAATAGGTTGTATACATTTTGACAGTTCCTGGCCTCCAGGCATCCGATACTATCCTATCCTCAGTAATTCTGTCCAATCCAAATTGCTGTAGCTGCTTCCTTAGAAAAGGAATGCCAATAGGGGCGTCGTTGACACGTCGCCGTGAACCACTAGCGGTCCGTGGTGCGTCAGATTCCCGAGTTTTCTTGGGAATCGTATACGATCTTTTGCCAGTTGTGAAACTGCTGGCAGCCAAGGTTGCGTGTCCCAATCGGGCACCACCAGTATCGCATGTGTCCCTTCCAAGCCGATTTTTCTCACTACTCGGCTGATAATGCTAAATGGTGGGAAAATATAAAAATAATTATTTTCCCAGGTAATAGCAAACGCATCTACTTTCCAAGCATCCGGTTCAGGATGCCAAGAAACATAACAGGGTAACTTGTTATTATTTCGTGATGCAAATAAGTCAACTTCAGGTGTACCCCATTTTTCACAAACGAAGTTAAACAAATGTGTAGAGAGAGACCACTCTAAATGGTCATGGAAATTTCTACTTTTATAATCTGCAAGTGTATTTTGTGACCCTGGAATATGCGCTACAGTCAGCCAGACTTGTTGAGCCTGTGCCCAGTTCCAAATCAGTTTAGATAACTGATTGCAAGACTTTGATTTGGTTCCACCCATGTTACGAATATATGCCATGGCAGTAGTATTATCAGTTAGTATTCTAACCTGTGATTTATTTATCTTTACTAAACTACGTAAGCCCAGATAAATAGCACGCAATTCTAGTGCATTAATATAGTCTGATTTTTCATCATCAAGCCATCTACCTCCTGTTGTGACCCCATCTCGATGAGCTCCCCAACCTTCTAACGAAGCATCAGTAGTAATTACTGTATTAGGTTCCGCCATGCGGATTGGATTTGGTGAACTTGCTATATGTTGCATCCACCATCCAATATCCTGTAACCCTTCTTGCGAAATAAACATCTTTCGCTCAAAATTGCCTTTAGTTCGTGTTAACGCTAAATTTTTATCTATTTCTAGCGACTTAATATGGGCCTTCCCATATAACACAGCAGGTGCATATGAGGTCATTATGCCAATAAGAACAGCAACCTGTCTAATTTTTGGCTTTGATAACTTAATAAGCTGAGTCGCTGTAGTCATAAACTTAATTAGTTTTTTGTTCTGTTATCGACACTGTAAGGGACTGTGTATCCAGAATAAACCCTAAACATTTGAGTTGTTTTGTTGGTTTAAACACTGACTTTTGTTGATGTACATAAAACCCCAATTTAGTGAGTAATGCACATAAATCCAAAACTGCATTCACACAACCAATTTGTGTTGATGCTATAATAAAAGAATCATCTATGTATGGAAACATTATGTGACCCTTCCTCGCCATTACCGAGAAAACAGGTTTAAGCAATTTAGTAAATAAACGTGGCGCACAAGCTAAGCCATTCGGCATGCAGGTAAACTCATAGAGTTGGTTATCCCAAATAAATCGAAGAAATTTTCGGTATTGTTCCATTATGGGAAGCGTATAATATGCATCCTGTAAATCAACACTAGCCATCCACGCATCTGGTGTAATCAGATCTCGTGCCGTATCTAGAGAGAACATTTTAAAATGTCGATATTCCACCCTTTTATTAAGGATTGTTAAATCCAGGATCATTCGAACATCACCATTAGGCTTCGGTCTCGAGAAAATGTTTGAAATAAACTGTCCTGAACAGTGTGTCACTTTTTGTATAATTCCTTTCTCAAAGAATTTATGTACCTGTTTAGTTAGTGCGTCTCGTTCAACTGGTTGAATGTTATATGGAAAAGGTATTACACTTTGTACAGGAATTTGTGTAAAGGGAATGTGAACACCCCTAACTATTTCTATAATTTCTTGGTCACTAGTAATTTTGTGCCACTCAGAAATATGATTACTAATATTACCAGCCACAAAGTTGCTTACAGTTTGTGTGTTTTTAGAGGCTGCAGGGACTTGTAAAGTTTGTGTTTGGACCTCTACTTGGACCCGCCCCTGGGGAAAGGTCTCGACGAGTTGAACCCTCGGCCTATTGGCCGTGCGGTGTTGTCGGTCCAGCCTGGGCGAGCGCCCCGGCCCCGAAACCCTTGACCGAAGTTTGAACTCGGTCTGGTTCCTCTGGTGAACCGTCGTGGACGAAAATCCCCTCGTGACTTTTTGAAACGAGGAGCTTCCTGTTTTTTCTTGCCATCCATGTTTTTGCCACTCTTGGCTGCAGTCTCTACCTCTTTATAGAGGTATTGTAGTTGACCGCCAAACATCTTGGTGTTATCTAAAGGTTTCCCTTTAATCGGCTCTGGAGCAAGATAAGGCGTAAACTCCTTCCCCTCATTATCGGTAACCTTCTTAGAGCGAGCCACTTCTTTGCCAGCATCTGTGCAAACTGACTTGAAGACATTTTCATATCTTCGAAACGACAGGTAATTACCTGCCGCCGCTAGTACTGCAATGCCTTTGTCCATTGTCTTAGCCAAAGACGAGAACTTATTTTCACTCTGCATCCTATTAGCCACAGGAACAATAGCTGTTAGGGTAGCCAACACTGCCTTATGCACTGTGTGCAACACATCCTCAAACTTCTTACGGTCATCCGTCATATTGACATCCCGAT
Source organism: Branchipolynoe longqiensis (assembly GCA_030323885.1). Taxonomy (NCBI): domain Eukaryota; kingdom Metazoa; phylum Annelida; class Polychaeta; order Phyllodocida; family Polynoidae; genus Branchipolynoe; species Branchipolynoe longqiensis. Next base: position 88,931 of record JASIRB010003347.1, read on the forward strand.
CCATTTCTTTAATGATGGAGTTGGGAACACCCTTTATGCCTGTTAACTCATCTCCTAACTTGGAGATAACCTCCGCCGGTTTGAACGTGCGAAAATGACCATTCACGGTCTCGCGCATAAGCGTAGTGGTTTTAACCCGCTTAGCCTTTGGCTTCTCCACCTTCTTAGCCACTTTAGTGCCAATGTCCGCATAGACCCCTTCATAAACGGTGTCTGAGTCTGATTCCGTAGAAGTAGACCCAGTGGACGACTCAGAAGAAGAATATTTCCTCTTCCTCTTCTTCTTTTTGGACTTAGTCTTCCGCTTTTTGCGCAAACCAGACTCTGCCCGCTCCTTGGTGAATTCATCACCCGAAGAAATCACCTGTTTCTTCTTCTTCCTCCGTTTAGGAGAGGAGGAGGAGGAGCCTTAAGCTCACCGCCGAGTCTGTGTCCAAGAAATCCTCAAACGAATCCTCTTGGACACTCGGCCTACGCCGCTTCCGAGACACAGGCGATTGGGCAGTCAAGATGTGGCTTTCCAATCTTGCAAAGCGAGCCTCCCAATCTGGAGGCGCAGGCACATCAGGCACTGCGTCCTCGTCCGGGTCGGAGAGGATATGCGCCCGGGGCTGTGTCGACGGCCCTGCCGACAACACAGGTGAGGAGTCGTACTCCTCGTCCACTCCACTCGGAACACGCCCCTCGGCTGCTGCTGCACCGCGCTTACACCGCTTCGTGGCCATCGGGAGCTGAAACAAATATTTTTGGTCAGTCCCGGTATATATATATGTCACAATATGGTTGTTTCAAACTCATTTGGACATCTATTGGTGTTAGAGAACGTGTTTATACCGTTATAACACAGGCGTAATAAGCTAAATTTGTGCGTGGTTTGTGGGTCAAGCCCAAACCTTACGCGGGGTCGGGACCAGTGTATCGGCCCGCCCATCCCTCTGTTCCGCACACTTCTCCCACCTGTGACTACTACGTCAACAAGTTGGAGAAAATGCTACGAAACTCGGAGAAACGCCTGAAAAAGTTTTGTCTAGGGGAGTCTATAAAAAGAAACCCAGGAGCATCTCCAACATTACTCTCTATTAGAGTACGAGAGAATTTCCACATGAGATAGGGCGAAACCCACATCTCTACCCATAGTCACACGGTTGTAAGATATATGGGTCAACCGGGTACACGAGGGAACCAGCTGCGACTGGTAGGTTGCCTAGGAAACTGTGGATAGAATAAACGTCAGTCACTAACTGGAACTCGAAGTGTCGACTCGTACTTTACATGGTGTCAGATGTGGCTTGCCTTCAGGGATTATGGCATTATCTGGATTAAAACCCCCGATGCCACTCAACCTAGAGGGCAATCTCACTCTGAACTGGTATCAATGGATTGATTCATACAAGATTTATGCGACATCGGCCGGAGTAAGTAACAAGTCGGAGAAAGTCCAGTGCTGCGTGTTTTTACACGTAGCAGGGGCTGAAGCACAGAAGATACATCGCACACTGGATATAAATACAGCTGATCGGGACAAGATAGAAATTTTAATTGCGGCTTTCAAAAAATATTGCGAAGGTAAGACGAACATTACGGTGGTCAGATACCAGTTTAATACGCTCAACCAGACAAACGAAGGAATGGACACGTACATCAGAACGCTTCGAAATCGAGTGTCTTTTTGTCAATACGGTGCTCTCGAGGACTCATTATTATGTGATAGACTTGTATGTGGCATCAAAAGCAAAAACCTCCGAGATCGTTTATTGCAGACTAACAATTTGTCATTGGATATGTGCATTAATATGTGTCGGTTGAGTGAGCACAGATCAGAGTTGTTAACAGATGTGTCGTATAATGTGTCAGCTGAAAATGTCGATATGATTTCCAAAGTAAATCACGGCATGACGTCACAGCGCCAGCCGGCGCCATGGAGACGGACGACACATCAACAACAAATGTCTTCACATTCCAGTTTATCTGGTCCGAAGTGTTTTAATTGTGGATACAAACACTTACAAGGACGATGCCCAGCAAAAGACAAGCAATGCATTGCCTGTGGACGAAGTGGACATTTTATTAAAATGTGTAAAAGTAATGCGAATCGACGTACAGTAGTCAATGAAGTGGGCGTCGATCGAAACGATGACACGATACAGTGGATACGTAGGGACGAGGGAGATGACGTCACACACGATCTGTTCGTGGGTACACTGAACGACAACGATGCAGATAAGGATAGTCTATGGTATGCCAATATCGTAGTAAACGGCCAAGTGATCAAGTTCAAGCTGGACACGGGATCGCAGGCAAACATCATTCCAAGAGAGGTTTATGACAAAATTGGTGGGTTGGCGTTATCACCATCACGTTGTCACCTCGTGACATATTCAGGTCAGCGAATCCGGCCGATGGGGGAGTCATGGATCGAAATCCGTGGTCATCCATTAAAATTCCAAGTCACAAAAGAAGGGAGCCCCCTTCTAGGAAAGTGTGCGTGTGTCGAACTGAATTTGATTACGAGAGTGGATTCCATATCAGACGTAATGGACCAAGAATCAAGTGCTGATGAACTGGTAAATACCTATGCTGATGTATTTCAGGGTCTTGGCAAAATAAAAGTTAACGCTCACATTCATATTGATACCACCGTAACCCCTATTGTTGATGCCCCAAGGAGGATACCCCATGCAATAACCCTTGATGTACGCAATGAGTTAGATAGAATGCTAGCATTAGGAGTCATAGTAAAACAATCGGAACCCACCCCTTGGGTCAGTTCCATAACTATTGTGAGGAAACCCGGTAAGATACGGATTTGTTTAGATCCTACCAAATTAAATAAAGCAATTTTAAGAGGCCCTTATCCAACCCGTACTATTGAAGAGGTAGTTGCAAATACGAATGGGGCCACAGTATTCTCAGTGATAG
>JASIRB010002092.1:0-51380 GCA_030323885.1 Branchipolynoe longqiensis
CAATCAATTTGTGTTGATGCTATAATAAAGGAATCATCTATGTATGGAAACATTATATGACCTTTCCGCGCCATTACTGAGAAAACAGGTTTAAGCAGTTTAGTGAATAAACGAGGGGCACAAGCTAAACCATTCGGCATACAGGTAAACTCATAGAGTTGGTTATCCCAAAGAAACCGAAGAAATTTCCGGTCTTTCTCTCTTATGGGAAGCGTATAATATGCATCTTGTAAATCAACACTAGCCATCCACGCATCTGGCGTAATCAGATCGCGTGCTGTATCTAGCGAGAACATTTTAAAATGTCGATATTCAACCATTTTATTAAGGATTGTTTAATCCAGGATCATTCGAACCTCACCATTAGGCTTTGGTCTCGAGAAGATGTTTGAAATAAACTCTCCTGAACAGTATGTCACTTTTTGTATAATTCCTTTCTCAAAGAATTTTTGTACCTGTTTAGTTTAATGCGAGGCCATTTCAAAACAGTTCAATGTTTATAACGAAAATGGTATTCTGGCCTTGTAACCGGGAAAATTTGTGTGAAGGGAATGTGAAAACATCCCCCTAACTATTTGTAAATTTCTTGGTCACTAGTAATTTTGTGCCACTCAGAAATATGATTATTAATATTACCAGCCACAAAGTTGCTTACAGTTTTGTGTTTTTTAGAGGCTTGGAAGGACTTGTAACGTTGCGTTTCAACCTCTACTTGGGACCCGCCCCTGGGGATGGGTCTCGCGAGTTTGACACCGTGTCGCCCATTGGCCAGGCGGTGTTTGTCCGGTCCAGCCTGAGCGAGCGCCCCCCGCCCCACCAAGCTTCATCCGAAGTTTGAGCCCGGTCTGGTTCCCCTGGGGAACCGCCCCGTGGATGATAAATCCCCTCGTGACCTTTTGAAAAACGAGATTTTTCCAAATGTAGATAAGTCTAGGTTTGGGTTTAAAAGGTCTTGCTGCAGTTTCTACCTCTTTATAGAGGTATTGGAGTTGACCGCCAAACATTTTCGTGTTATCTAAAGGTTTCCCTTTAATCGGCTCTGGAGCAAGAAAGAGCGTAAACTCTTTCCCATCATTATCCGTAACCTTCTTTGAGCGAGCCACTTCTTTGCCAGCATCTGTGCAAACCGACTTGAAGACATTTTCATATCTTCGATACGACAGGTAATTACCCGCCGCCGCCAACAATGCAATGCCTTTGTCCATCGTCTTAGCCAAAGACGAGAACTTATTTTCTCGTTGCATTCTGTTTGCTACAGGAGCAATAGCTGTTAGGGTACCAAGCACCACCTTATGCACTGTGTGCAACACACCCTCAAATCTCTTATGGTCCTCTGTCATATTGACATCTCGATCCATCTCCTTAATGATGGAGTTGGGAACACCTTTAATGCCTGTTAACTCATCTGATAACTTAGAAATAATCTCCGCCGGCTTAAACGTGCGGAAATGGCCATTAATGTTCTCACGCATAAGCGTAGTGGTTTTCACACGCTTAGCCCTTGGCTTCTCGACTTTCTTAGCCACTTTGCCCCCAATGGCAGCATAGACACCTTCATATTGCGTGTCTGAGTCCGATTCCGTGGAAGTGAAATCCGTGGACGAGTCAGAAGAAGAAGAATCTTTCCTCTTCTTCTTCTTCTTCTTGGACTTGGTCTTGTGCTTTTTGCGAAGCCCAGTCCTCCCCCTTTCCTTGGTGAAATCATCACCCGAAGAAACAATATGTTTCTTCTTCTTCCTCCGTTTAGGAGAAGGAGGAGGAGCCCTAAGTCAGTCTCCGAGAAATCCTCCAAAGAAGACTCCTCTTGAGCACTCGGCATTTGCCGTTTACGAGACACTGGTGGTTTGAGAGCCATTATATGACTCCATCGCCGCAAACCGCGTCTCCCAATTTTGAGCCGCGGCGCCGCCAGGCACTATGTCCTCCTCGGAGAGAATATGCGCCCCGGGCTGTGTCGAAGGCACTGCCGACAACACGGGTGAGGAGTCGTACTCCTCGTCCCCTCCACTCGGAACACGCCCCTCGGCTGCTGCTGCACCGCGCTTACTCCGCTTCGTGGCCATCGGAAGCTGAAACAAAGATTTTTGGTCAGTCCCGGTATATATATATGTCACAATATGGTTGTTTCAAACTCATTTGGACATCTATTGGTGTTAGAGAACGTGTTTATACCGTTATAACACAGGCGTAATAAGCTAAATTTGTGCGTGGGTTGTGGGTCAAGCTCAAACCTTACGCGGGGTCGGGACCAGTGTATCGGCCCGCCCATCCCTCTGTTCCGCACACTTCTCCCACCTGTGACTACAACGTCAACAAGTTGGAGAAAATGCTACGAAACTCGGAGAAACGCCTGAAAAAATTTGTGGGGAGTCTATAAAAGAAACCCAGGAGCATCTCCAACATTACTCTCTATTAGAGTACGAGAGAATTTCCACAGGAGACGAGGCAGAGCCCACATCTCTACCCATAATCACACGGTGACTCGGGTGTTGACAGAACCGCTAATGACCGGTTTCAATCCTTCGAGAAGGAATTCTATCCTTGGTTTTTTTATAACCAAATAACTCGTCCAAAATGGACCAAAGAAAGTCTAAACTTTCCATAATGATGCTCTAATGCATCATGATTAAGCTAACCACAGTTTTTATGATACTTACTGCGTATTAGCTTGTATGTAGACTAAATTTGCCGGAGCAACCTAACGACACGTAATCCAGTCGTGAGTTGTATATGCTAATTGCTGGTACCTCACATGCTTCCTTCTCCCTAGCCTGAGGCTGTATACCGAGGTAAAATATATATATAAGGTAAAATATATATTTTACCATTTGTAATCTCAGTTATACACAATTCTGATTGAAGGAAAATGTATTTGAGTCATCTATATATATATATATCACTTTATTCCAATAGCATTGTATTCCATAGCCGAAAAAGTCTGCATACCACATAAACATCCCAAGATAGGTGGAGGGAGGTCTTCTAGTAGGCTTCCATCCTGAAAGGGGTCCTCGGTTGTGAGCAGCTTTTTAGCCCAATTTACACAAACTTGACAAAGGGAAACTTAACCAGTTTAACGTTTTTTTAAATTAATTAAAAATGATAATTGAAAAAAATACCATTACTCCCATCGGCTGAAATAAAACCAGAATTTATGCACTGTGTTATTTGGAAAGAAAACTAAGTAACAGAGGGTCTTGGGAAAATAGCGCTAACAGCGCGATTCTGGGAAATAGCGCTTACAGCGTGGTTCGGGGAAATAGCGTTAACAGCGAGATTCAGGGAAATAGCTCTAACCGCGCGACCCGGGGTTCGCATTAAGCCAAGTTCGTTTGCGCGCCAAGATGAAAGATGCGCGCGCACAAAGGCCGCCCAAAGACGCTGGTTGACCTCATCGTGCTGTGGAATGTGGACGTCCCGACACAGATCTGTGCGCCACGGTCACGGGCAGTAGACGAGGGGGTGAGGGGATCTGTGAGGGGTATAAGTACAGGGATGAAAGTGGTCGCCGGCTAAAACCGCGCAAATCAAGCCGAGCTTATTAGTATTACACCAACAGCGAATTTCCGCGAAAAAGCAGATCTTCTCCCATAGACTTGGCACTGTCATGGAATCATCGAAAAACGCCGGGTGTCTAGTACATCAGGGTTATGACTGAGTAGTAAGTATAGAGAGGTGGTTATATGCCAGGGTAAGGAGTAGGAGGCAGGGGAGCGGGGGGGGGGGGGGAGTCTTGTACATTAGGGTTCTGACTGAGTAGTAAGTATAGAGAGGCGGTTATATGCCAGGGTAAGGAGTAGGAGGCATGGGGGGGGGGGGGGGTGTCTTGTACATTAGGGTTCTGACTGAGGAGTAGGTATAGAGAGGTGGTGATATGCCATGGTAAGGAGTAGGAGGCGGGTGGGGGGTCTTGTTCATCAGGGTTATGACTGAGTAGTAAGTATAGAGAGGTGGTGATATGCCATGGTAAGGAGTAGAGGCAAGGGGGGGAGGGGGTCTTGTATATTAGGGTTATGACTGAGTAGTAGGTATAGAGAAGCGGTTATATGCCAGGGTAAGGAGTAGGAGGCAGGGGGTCTTGTCCATCAGGGTTCTGATTGAGCAGTAGGAAAAGAGAGGCGGTAATATGCCATGGTAAGGAGTAGTAGGCAGGGGGGGGGGGGGGGGGGTCTTGTACATCAGGGTTCTGATTGACAGTAGGAAAAGAGAGGCGGTAATATGCCATGGTAAGGAGGAGTAGTAGGCAGGGGGGGGGGGGGGGGGGTCTTGTACCTCAGGGTTCTGACTGAGTAGTAGGTATAGAGAGGTGGTATTCTTTGTGGCAGAGTGGTTAGAGTGTCTGACTTTTTTCTAGGTCGGACTCCTAATCTGAAGGTCAGTGGTTCGATTCCCTGTGCGCCCACCTCTGCCAATTTGGATTTCCACCGCTGTGTATAACTCACAGCGTCATCAAAGGCCAGTTGCTCTCATACCATGTCTATGTGGTGTGGGAGGTTAAAAATCCCTTGGGTCGGTAAAAGTGTAGGCTTGGGCTTTCTATCGACAAACTGTCTAATGGTGAAAACAAGCTTATTCAGGCTTATCCATGATAGGCAATATAAATCTTCAAGAGAGAGAAGTAATAACTAAAATGCCATGGTAAGGAGTAGGAGGCGGGGAGTAGGCAGGAGGGGGGGGGGGGGGGTCTTGTACATCAGGGTTCTGATTTAGTAGTAGGTTATATAGTTGATGGATAATATGCCATGTAAGGTAGGAGGCGGGGGGGGGGTATTGTACATCAGGGTTATGACTGAGTAGTAGGTATAGAGAGGCGATAATATCCCATGGTAAGGAGTAGGAGGCCAGGGGGGGGGGGGGGGGTATTGTACATCAGGGTTATGACTGAGTAGTAGGTCTGGAGAGGTGGTAATGTGCCATGGTAAGGAGTAGGATGGAGGGGGGGGGGGGGGTCTTGTACATCAGGGTAATGATTGAGTAGTAGGTATAGAGAGGCGGTAATATCCCATGGTAAGGAGTAGGAGGCGGGGGGGGGGGGGGGAAGGAGGGTATTGTACATCAGGGTTATGACTGAGTAGTAGGTCTGGAGAGGTGGTAATGTGCCATGGTAAGAAGTAGGAGGCAGGGGGCGGGGGGGGGGGGGTCTTGTACATTAGGGTTCTGACTGAGTAGTAGGTATAGAGAGGCGATAATATCCCATGGTAAGGAGTAGGAGAACGGGGGGGTGGGGGGGGGGGGGTATTGTACATCAGGGTTATGACTGAGTAGTAGGTCTGGAGAGGTGGTAATGTGCCATGGTAAGGAGTAGGGGGCAGGGGGGGAGGGGTCTTGTACATCAGGGTAATGATTGAGTAGTAGGGATAGCGAGGCGGTAATATCCCATGGTAAGGAGTAGGAGGCGGGTGGGGGGTCTTGTACATCAGGGTTATGACTGAGTAGGAAGTATAGAGAGGTGGTAATATGACATGGTAAGAAGTAGGAGGCGGGGGGTCTTGTACTTTAGGGTTCTGACTGAGTAGTAGGTTTAGAGAGGTGGTAATATCCCATGGTAAGGAGTAGGAGGTGGGGGGAGTCTTGTTCATTAGGGTTCTGACTGAGTAGTAGGTATGGAGAGGCGGTAATATGACATGGTAAGGAGTAGGAGGCAAGGGTCTTGTAGATCAGGGTTATGACTGAGTAGTAGGTTTAGAGAGGTGGTAATATCCCATGGTAAGGAGTAGGAGGCATGGGGGGGGGGGGGGGGGTCTTGTACATCAGGGTTATGACTGAGTAGTAGGTATAGAGAGGCGGTAATATGACATGGGAAGGAGTAGGAGGCAGGAGTCTTGTACATCAGAGTTAGGTAGACAAAGGCGGTTATAGCTCGTAATAATGCATAAAGAAGTTTTATTGCACATTAACTGTATTTATAAATTGCTGGAAGTGCTTCAGCATAAACAGTAGACTTCTTGGCATTGAATAAATCATTTACCCTGAACACAGATACACACAACATATATATATATATATAGTATTTATGCACTGATGGAAATAACCCAGCCATATTCCTGAACTCGTACAAACAGCACAATAACTTGACTTCAATATTGGGGCTATGCCGAATACATAGAAATAGAATACATAGAAATAGGTTTTCTTACCCACCAAAAAATACTTTAAGCATTAAATGTCATCATCATCATCACCATCATCATCATCATCATCATCATCATCATCATCATGCTGTCAGTCACGATGCGACAAAAACTGCTTTCATTACTTGACTGCCGCTCTCCATTTAGCTCTCTACTGTGAGAGTTGCATCCATGAGTCGGTCTTAATGTCTCTCAGCTTCAGGTTTCTCTTGATGGTATCCTTGAACCGGAGACGAGGGCGCCACATTTCATGAAAGCTGCCTGCAAAAGTGTTTAAGTGCTGCTGGCTTTTGCAAGTTACCAGCGGCACTCTCTCGGGGAGCAATTAGAGGTTTCACACCAGCAAGAACATGTCAAGACAGGTGCAAAACTAATTGTCCCTGAGTGGCTGGTCCGGAGATGTTGGGAGTTCCATACATCAATCGCCCTTAATGCTGCCACAGTGATATGGTTTTCTGTTTAGGGTTTGCTCCCTTAGCCTTCGGTTCTGTCAAGAACCAGTACCACAAGACAGTGGTTTACAACTCTGCAAGGCAGGGGTGTCAAACTCCCTGAGGTATTGCTATACCTGCAATACCTGCATACCGCATTAAATGTAGTATGACAGTAATCAGGTATCACGTTAAGAGCTTTAGAAATATGTATGGTACATGTAACTTAACAGTAAGGAACCAATTCCCTTATATAATGGACGTGGCCATATTATAATATTTACCAAAGACTATTTCTACATTTGTGAAAATAAAAGGATCTGATATCGTTCAATAACTCAAACCTGAAACTCATCACTGAACTCCTGAAAGTGCAGATTCTCTAGGGAAATTGTAGCCAATTTGCAAAGCCTACAAAGACATAATCATGGCATGACAAGACCACAGACAAATCTTTAAATTAAATTTGGCTTCAAAATGAGGCCGAAACAGTAGCGAATTCAAAATGGTAATGAAGTAACACGCCAACACGCCATCTCGGTATCTGACACACATGTCACTTTTTCTACAAATGCTGTCGTAACGTAACCAGAACACTGCGCAACTATTGGCCAGGTGTATTTCGCTTTGGTGATGGTGTATCTTTTCAGTTAACGCGGTCCACCTGTAGGATCACCATTTTAATATGGAGTAGCGGGGCGTCTACTAGGCAGCAGCTTAACCAACAACACGCATAACTGCTCACACGGAGAGTGAAATAGCAGGCAGCGCGCCCATTGATCACCTGAGTGCGGAGAACACAAGCCCAGTCCCTAGCCACTCGGCCACCTGCCGATTTGGGTTGGGTGAACACCTCATTTCCAGTGATGATGGGACGCGTGGTATTATCGTTACCTGCTTATATTAATGGCGGTTTGCATACCTGTACAAATTGGAATCAGGCTGATCACCCCATCATCCACGTGTGGAGCATCACGTCTCATATTTAACAGCAGTCCGCCCCGACAATAGTCGGGCCGACCAGCAGTGCGCACACTGGTTAGGTGTTTATAGTTAGCTCTAGACTTAGTGGCAAACCTAGGGTATCCGATTTAATATATTATAACTTTTCTTTAAGTTGCATAATCCAGCGGAAGCCTAAAATGCTCAAAACCAAATCACCTGCACAGATTTGATCCATTTCCAAATTAGATACCGTTGTTATGTGTTTATTGTTTTATAGATGGAATATTAAAACAATTTAACAGAAGCTATTATTAGGTACTGGCAGCGAAATTTAAAAATATGCCTATGATCCAATATTTGTATTCCTTCCTGTAGACATTGAAATTAGAAACCCAAATCCAAAAGCAGTTGGGCTATATATAGTATTGTTCTGGACATAATAATTTGTTAAAATTAAATATATAAAAATCTATTATTTTTGAATTAAAGGTGGAACTTGACCAAATATAATAAAAAGTGGAAGGATGTGAGGGGCGGGGCATTCTGCTAACCAATTTCCATTCTACATATATAAAGGAATTTAAATTGTCAATTGCTAAATCAATTAGTAAAGCAGATTTTCTAATAAGACAATGTCAAAAACTGCATTTCATAACAACAAAAAATCATTCTGATTTGACCAAATAGCCATTTTCAAAGCATGATATTTTCTTGGAAAACTGCAACAAGACTGAATAAATGCTAAATAGTTCACCTACTCATAACAGTGTAGCACCCTATTTTCTTTCAGAGCTCTATATTCAGGGAATCAAAAGATATTTGCATCCTAAAATGTCAAAAAGTGTAATTATTTGCATGTAAACAGCATCTGTAAGTGAATTTCTTTCAACATTTCAAACTTTGAAAGATCATTGCAGCAAAACAATCTTTTTAATCTTCCTCATATTTGGGACAGTATTACAATAACCATTCACTAAGACTAATAGGTATTATTGATATCAATATTATATACAAAAGTATGGAAAATATTGAACTTTGATTGAACATAAAGACAAATTGTCAGAAAACCAAATATATCAATTTAATGAATCTTTAAGTGTTCATTGTAACTTAATCAATTGGTTGAACTTCCTATAAATTGACAGTGCCCATCATCTGGAGGTAATACACATTATCATATTAATATTCTGTCTAGAAATACAAAAAGTGCATTTTGATGTGTACTTACAAAAGAAAAGTATACAAAATAAGAAATAAAGATTTGTTCATCAAGCTTAGAACACTCACTGTGGCTCACTCAATGGGTGGATCTTCTTCAAATTTTTCAGACATAGCATATGGAACAAATGGATATTAGCTATGACAATAATTTAGCTAATAATATCAAAAGCTGCATTTTTATGGCAAATACAAATTAAAAGTGTCTGAAACCGAAAATATTGATTGAAATAAATCTGTAAATATTCACTGCGCCTAGAGTAACGGTTGGATCTTCCCCAAATTTGGTCCAATATTAGATTTTATATTCTCTGATATATATCTCAATAGACATCAATGTCATGTACATGTTTCTACATGGGTGTCACCATTGTGAAACTAGTGTGGTCAGCAAAGACCCAAACAGGTTGGTGTCAATATTCTGTCTGCGGCTCCTCGCACTAACTAGCACTATACTAAGATTGATATTATTGGAAAGGGAATTAAATTGTCTATCTATACGTACCAAATCTTATTAGGTTTAAAATATTTTTTAATTCAGTAGATGGGCTTTAAACTTGAGTAATGAAGGAATATTCACTAAATACACTCATCATACAAATTAAGTTTACTTACATACAAACTTACTATATATGCTATCCAATAACACCATCAGATAGAACATATGTTGATGTTCTTGGGTATGTAATTTCATCTAAATCATATACATACAGAAACTTACAAGCATGTGAATATTAATGAAAAAAGCACCATTCCTGGACTTTTAATGAGCGCTGCCGGTACCTACTATTATGCATTTTGGTGTGCACACCAAATATATTCTGCCTGTTCTCACTTAAAATATTTCCAAAGTTTGCTCTACATGTATAATAATAAAAACATGCTATTTCAACCTAAAGAAAAGTAGATAGCATCGATTAACCTAATATATATATCCTTATATATCTCTAGTCCATCCAGAGAGAGCGCCACAATCGTTTGGCCTCTGTGTCCTGTCAATAGCAGTAATAGCACCGCTAACTTGAAACCTAGTTCCTTCATTGATAAATGTCTATTACTAGGCCATCACTTGAATGACTTAAATACTACCGACACACCCCAAAACCTATTATATTGGGGTTGGGTGGGTTTCTTTCATAGACCGATCTAATGAACCAGTGTACTAACTGATGTTTTCCATTCGTTTGTCCATCTATTCTCGGTAGAATAATTGAAAGTGCACATCTTGCTGCATTAATTGCACCAAATCCTAAGCCTTCATCCTCTAGTATCCATAAGAATCTTACAATTTGGGCTATTGTAGGTTTTAATGGTTTGACTCCTTTAATAAGACAATGAAGTCCCCATTTCTTTAATTAACTTCTATATAATTTTACCATTCCTTTCCTCCAGGCATGTGAAATAAGTCTCTCTTGTGTAATCTTGTCTAAACCATATTGTTCCAAATGTTTTCTTAAAAAAAGGAATGCCAAAAGGGGTGTCGTTTACACATCTCCGTGAACTGTTAGTGGTCCTTGATGTTGTAGTTGTTCCTTTCTCATGGAAACCTGAGCATGTCTTTGGCCTCTAAGGTTACTACTGCTAGCCATGGTTGCGTGTCCCATGCTGGTACTATCAGTACTGTGTGTGCGCGATCCATCTTGATCTTCCAGGCCACTCTGCTGATAATGCTAAATTGTGGAAATATGTAATAAAATTTATTATTCCAAATCAGAGAAAATGCATCCACTCTCCAGGCTTCTGGCTCTGGATGCCAAGACACAAATTTGGGTCACTTTTTGTTGTTGCGTGATGCAAATAAGTCAATTTCTGGTTTACCCCATTTATCACAAATGTGGTTGAAAATATTCTGATTTAATGACCATTCTAGATCGTCGTTTAAATGTAGACTTTTCATGTCAGCCAAAGTGTTTTGACTGCCTGGAATATGTGCTACTGTTAGCCATATGTCATGTTCCTCTGCCAATCCCAAATTAGTTTGGCTAACTGGTTACATGGTTTGGAACGAGTCCCTCCCTATTACGTATGTAAGCCATGGCTGTAGTGTTATCTGTTAACACTCTTACATGATTTTTAGGTAGGTGAACTAGACTACGCAATCCTAGATAAATAGCTTTGAGCTCTAGAATATCAATGTGATCGGAAATTTCATCTTCCATCCACTGACCACCTGTTGCATGTTGGTCTCTGTGAGCCACCAACCCTCTAGCGAAGCGTCTGGTGTAACTGTTGTATTGGGTTCTCCCTCTTGCAAGAGGAGGGAATGGAAGAGGGGGAATGGAAGAGGAGGGAATGGAAGAGGGGAAGCGAAGAGGGGAATGGAAGTTGGCTCAGTGTCAGGATAATGTGACTGAGTGGGATGGCGGCTGGCGGCCTGGTTTCCCAGTGGGACAGCACTATAAAGTTGCCATGAGTGCACACTGTCACAAGTCGGTACCCGTCCTGATATGACCTTAGATGTTGCTTGGACGTAAAACAACAAACAAACAAGTTGTTTTACATCATAGCAACATCTAAGGTCATACCGAACTGTGACAGTGCGCACTCATGGCAATTTTATAGTGCTGCCCCTGTGGGAGACTAGGCTGCCGGATCATGACCCGATATCCCACAGTCACATTTCCCTGATACTGTGCGAACCAGTCCTTGTCCTACCATATTAATGCCAAGCGCTAGGCTAGGTAACGACAAGTATCAATTTTATAAGTCATTGGGTTTGACTCGGCTGGAATTCGAACTCCCCATCTTCCGCACGGGAGGCCTACGCTCTACCGATTCGCCCACCGTGTCCGATCAATACGGGAGGAGTAGAGGGGGGAGGGGAGGGGCGGGGGCGGGGGGAGGGGAGGGGCGGGGGCGGGGGGAGGGGGAAAGCCGGGGTAGTTCCGACCACGCCCGCTGCCATAGAAGCCGGGCAGTGTAAAAGTGACAGCGTGCTACTTGCTCCATTGCGTGTCCCCGCTGCAGACCGTGAGTATGTGAAGGTACACGCAAACATCGATCTGAGAAACCCATCTGCGGAACAGTACGCAGAACTAGATCTAGGTTAACCCCCACAGCGCCACCCCCATCACCCACAGCGCCACTTGGTGTAGCCGTATCACTGTGTGGCGCCAAACAGTCACCTGGGGAGCTATGCTCCTTGTGCCCTACTAAAAACGTTATATTTAGCGACCCCAAAGCATCACCATGTTCTTCCTTTTCCACCCCACCCCCTCTCCCAAATGTCTATCATAAAACCGGACGTTGTGGCCGAATCGGTAGAGCACAGGCTTCCCGTAAGGAAGGTCGGCATTTACAATCCTAGCCGAGTCAAACCAATGTCTTATAAAATTGATACTTGATACAACAAACAAACGAGCCTATCATAAGCGATATATGTGGAAGCATGGGGGCGTGTGCTGTGATGGTCATCGTCCGGCCCTGACTGAAGGCTACACCCTGCCACCTAGCGGCGGCACCACCAGCTTGTATCGACGAGCTCTCGCAGAGGGTTATACCCGGAATAATCAGTCATACATTGATCCGAGCAGAGAGTGGGCGACTCCCCCCCCCCCCCCCCCCCCCCCACCTCACACCACACACACACACACCACACCACAGAAACCACACGAACGCTCGGGATACGCCATTCCACAGTGAGTACAATCCAAATGTATAACAAACCATACCCTCACAACACAGCCACACCACGCCCTCACACCCACTCAAACAGGCCCGCCCCCTCACAATGCAAATATGCCACCACAGCCTTTCCCGCACACTTGGCCACCCACACGCCTGGACAATAAAAACTAAAACGAACAAACAAATGTTTTTTTTAACTAGTCACCGACATGTGAAGAACGTGTGCATTGTGAGTGGGAGCACTAGTTAATTTATACTGCAGTGACTCGTGGACCCGGATTTGAAAACACAACAGATAGTGAGGATCTATGACTATGTATGTGTGCGTGCGTGTGCGTGCGTGCGTGCGTGCGTGTGTGAGAGTGTGTGTGTGAGTGAGTGAGTGAGTGAGTGAGTGAGTGCGCACGTTTGTGTTTGTGTGTGTTTATTTGAACCGGAAGTGTTTCACTCTCCCGAGACCATGCTTAGTATACCCATTGATACGGCGCTAAACTAACATACACAGCCACAGCTGCCAGAGCAGTAGTAGCGTCCCCCCGGCACGGCGCCGTGACGTCATTGGGCAAACAGATGATGTGATAACAATGCTGCAGAAAATGCCATAAACTGTTACCAACAAAATCTATATCCTTGCAACACACACGCACACATGTATATATCCACTATTATATCTAGATGTATGCATGTGTGTATGTGTGTATGTGTGTATGTACGTAGAGTAGTAGTACGTAGTAGGTATGTAGTATGTATGTAGGTACGTAAGTAGTATGTATGTATGTATGTATGTATGTATGTATGTATGTATGTATGTATGTATGTATGGTATGTATGTATGTATGTATGTATGTATGTATGTATGTATGTATGTATGTATGTATGTATGTATGTACGTACGTACGTATGTAAGTATGTATGTATGTATGTATGTATGTATGTATGTATGTATGTATGTATGTATGTATGTATGTATGTATGTATTACAATACACATTTATATATATATCTCACCTCTTCTTCTGGCCTCCAGGGCCCGTATGAATGGAGCGGTGTTAGCGAGGCAAACCGCGGTTAGGGCGGGACTTCTGGTTTAGCGTAGAAAAATCGGTATGCATGGAGCAGTGTTAGGCTTAAAGTCGGAGATTCTAACCCTTCCTCATAGCAGGTTTACAGCGGTGTTAGTGTTAGGTTAGTGTCAGGATGGAACCCAAACTATTCAATGCTATCATATTTGACAGAATTGGTCGCAATGCGAAGCATTGCTTTTGATGCGAGGAGAGGAAGAGACCCTCCCCCGCCCCGCGCCGTCGCGCTGCTTTCTCACCTCGGCAGACGGCGCGGCGCGCCCCCACCTCCCCCCGCCCCCCCTGTCGCGCAGCACTCGCGCCTCACCCGACGCCCGCTGCTCGCCACCTCTCGCCCTCCCCCGGGCCGGCAGCATTCACACCTCACCCGCTGTCGCCCCTCCCCCTTCCCTTATAAGGTCGCCCGCCGGCCTCCCTCAGGCACTCGCCCTCCTGCCGTCTCCCAGCTCTCTGCCTTTTCCACTTTGGGCCTACCTCCACCTCGGACCGCTGCTACACCATGCCTCGAAAAGGCAACGGACGTAAGGGCTCCCGGGCGGCCGCCCGCGGCACCCCGGCTTCAACACCCCGGCGGGACGAGTCCCGGGCCTCCGCCCCCGCGTCGCCCTCGGACCCCGAGACCGCGGCCATACTTGAGGCGCTCCAGCTTTTCCGACTCGAGCAGCGCCAGACTACTGCCGATCTCCACGCTCGGATCGACGGCCTGGAGGGCTCCGCCCGTCCCCGAGGCGACCTCCCCCGCGCCCAGACGCCAGGCCGCCGACACTGCCCGTCCACCTCGGGCGCGCGCTCCGGCCGGGGCCCGGCCCCCCCCGCCGCCCCTGCCGGGGGCCCCCCACCCCCAGTATGAGCGCTACCATCACCTCGGGACCCAGGCCACAGCTCCCCCGTCGCCGGCCTACCACGAGGAGCCTACCCACCACACCCCGGCGTCCGCGGCCGACGCCGACCGGGAAATACTTGCCTCCGCCGAGGCGCGGCACTCGGTCAGGCGGCGAGGGATCCCGGTCGACTATATCTTCCCATCGGACCTGGTGGAGAGGGGGCCTGAGAGGAAGTCGGTCAAGAGGGGGGAGGCAACCAAGGACGAATATAGCCTCGCCCTTCTCACCCTGATCGACCACCCCGACTTCCCGGCCCACTCCTTCCAGGGCCTACACCACCATCACCTCACCGTGCTCAGGGACGTCCTCCTCTACCCCTGGCCCACCGTCCGCCGCTACTCCGAGACGGTGTTCACATGGATAGCGGACGGGAGGCTCCCCCAGGGGTGGCACGACCCGGTCGCCCTCGACCTCCTGAGGGTCCAGACCCTCACCCTCCCCGCCCCTCAGGCCGCCCCAGCAGAAGCGGTCCCCCGAGGTGACGACCCTCCCCGAGGCACACACCTGCCCCGAGCCCACGTCGACGCCCGCACAGCCTACGATAGGCACACCCACGGGGCCCCCTGTCCGGCCTGGAACCGCGACCCCGCCTTGTGCGATCGGGCCCCTGTCGGAGAGGCCCACGGCGAGGCGGGGGACAGGCGCCGTCACATATGCGCCTACTGCGCAAATGTGAGGTGCATTCTGACTATGCACTGCGAGGCCGGATGCATGACCAAACAAGCCCGTGAGCGCCAGACCCCCCCTCGCCTCGGCGGATTTTTGATCCGCCGGCCTCCCCCGCCGGCCGGGGGCCCTTCCCGGCGCCTCACCCTCACCACTGCCGACAGCCCCGCGACCTCCACCGACAACCTCCCAGCGACCACCGATCGCAGCGCCGCCCAGTCCCAGCCGGGGATCATCACCTCGGGCATCACACCTCGGACCACATCCCAGCCCAGCCTCAGGAGGAACCCTCTGCCGCCGATCCTCACGACACCGCCTTCAACAACACCGCCGCCCAGACCCCGACCACCACCCCATCCAGCCCCCAGGACTTCGCTGCCCCCCTGCTCGACCCTCGTCGGACCTCCTCACCGGATCCCGCCAAGGAGCGTGCCTCCCCCTTTTTGGCCGCCCGCTCCCTGTCGACGCAGGCCCCGGACACTCCCCGCCCCGAGAGGGAGCCTGACCCCCGACACGGCCCACCTCTCGGCCGGCCCGCCCCACCTGCTCCGCCTCGGGCGCGCCGCGAGCCCTCTCCGCCCAGACCTCCATCTCCGGACCCCCGCCTCGGGCGCCCCGGCCCCCCCCGCCTCGGGCACGCCTCGAGCCCTCTCCTACTTTTGGTGGAGGGCTCCTCGGCACCCCCTCACTCCACTGACACTTGATGAACTCACCCTTACTTTTATTACCCTGCTCCTCATGAGCCTTTCTACTTTCTTCCATTTATTGCTTATTTACTTACACTGTTGAGCCTTTCTACTTTCTTCCATTATTGCTTATTTAATTACACTGTTGCTCCTTCTGAGCCTGCTTCCTCTGTATGCTCTGAGGCGTAAATAAACGCCTTATTTCCACCTCGCCTTGTCTTCTTCCTTTTCGCGCATCGGTCGCAATGCGAAGCATTGCTTTTGATGCGAGGAGAGGAAGAGACCCTCCCCCGCCCCGCGCCGTCGCGCTGCTTTCTCACCTCGGCAGACGGCGCGGCGCGCCCCCACATCCCCCCGCCCCCCCTGTCGCGCAGCACTCGCGCCTCACCCGACGCCCGCTGCTCGCCACCTCTCGCCCTCCCCCGGGCCGGCAGCATTCACACCTCACCCGCTGTCGCCCCTCCCCCTTCCCTTATAAGGTCGCCCGCCGGCCTCCCTCAGGCACTCGCCCTCCTGCCGTCTCCCAGCTCTCTGCCTTTTCCACCACCCACCCACCCTACACTCCTTACACACTCTTCTCCTCCAGCGGTGGAGGGCTCCTCGGCACCCCCTCACTCCACTGACACTTGATGAACTCACCCTTACTTTTATTACCCTGCTCCTCATGAGCCTTTCTACTTTCTTCCATTTATTGCTTATTTACTTACACTGTTGAGCCTTTCTACTTTCTTCCATTATTGCTTATTTAATTACACTGTTGCTCCTTCTGAGCCTGCTTCCTCTGTATGCTCTGAGTCGTAAATAAACGCCTTATTTCCACCCCCGCCTTGTCTTCTTCCTTTTCGCGCATCAAATACGCAATAAGTGAAATTTTATCAAATTAACCCTAAAAACGAAACGATATTAACACTGCCGCCACATTGGCAACGTTATTCATATTGTCGAATCGACGAATGTAAAGTAAACAAATCGCCGACGTCGATATCCATACTGTCGCACAACGCCGCTGCCGCATGTACATCGATATCCATACTGTCGACCGCCGCCGCTGCCGATTCCCGAATCGGCAGCTATATATTACGGCCAAATCTATTCAATGCTGTCATATTTAACATTATTAAATACGCAATAAGTGAAATTTAATCAAATTAACCCTAAAAACGAAGCGATAATAACGCTGCCGCCACATTGGCGGTGATATTAATATTGTCGAATCGAGGGATTTCCCAAATCTATAAATACATTCACATTTAGCTAACGCTCACCGTTTAAGCGCCCATGCACACGGCGTGACATAGTTCTCAACGCAGCCAATAACTGGTGTTAGCTACCCGGTGTTAGAGCCTTAGCACCACACGCCACTAACACTGCTCCATGCATACGGGCCCTGGTAGAGGGACTGATTCCACCCCACCCAGGATAGATGTGGAATAGTTAGCAGTCTTTCCTTGGCTTGGATATATATATCTTACGTACATAATAATTAGACGTCATTCTCATTATCTGGTTATGCCTGTAGATATTTAGCTGCTAAAATACATTGGGCAAACTTTTAGTTCCTAATGTCAACTTTAACATAGCATGTCCTAAGATGATATTATACACCGTGTGCTGAAACACATGGGCACTTTGGTGTTCAAAGTTTATATAAATTTGGACACACACTATATGTGAAAATGTCTGCAGGCATTTATGGGAGGAAATAACATTGCCATGGTATACCAAATTTAAGTTTAGGTTATAGTGTTGCCCCACTGGGAAACCAGGCCGCCGGCATCATGACCTGATTTCCTACATACACATGACAGTTGGACGTGTACGTTAATTCTGTGTGTGCCCATGCATGTGTGCTTACAGACACCATATGTTTGCCTAATATTGAGTAAAATAATGTAAAATGATTTGTTTCCAACTCACCAAGAATGGAAGTGTAAGATGGTGAGCAGCAAAATCTTCAACGGCTATTTCAATGACGATTGATAAGGCAGTTAGAATAGGTCCATTCAAAAATGAGTTATAAATTAAGAAGTATTAACAAATTTAGTAAAAATGTGCATGTAAAACTACTGGGAGCGTGGCAGCCACCAGTAGGGTTTTCATAGGGGTGACAGCTACCCCATGGCCCAGTGCCGAGCCAATACAACAACTGACCATGCACTACTTGTGCCAGTTCCCGAGGGTGGTCAAATAGGTTATTTGAAGTAACAATATAAGTTAATTCAAATGACAAAGAATGCAGATATTTCCTCGAGTCTGGATGGCTTCCGACAAACTAGAGGGATTGGCTCCTCAGCATAGTTATGCAGAGACACGGCATACACAGATATACCTACTATACGTGCATGTGTACACGCAATAATCAAATAGTGGAAATAAAGTTGGTGAACTGGTACCACCGCCAGATTATGGGCTATGCCAGTGCTGGTCAATAAACGAGCCCTTAAAAAAATAGTTAATGGGAAATAAGATTGGCACAAGGATTAACTATGGTTCCCTTGAATTTTGGGGTAGCTTCTGCTTTGGGACTCAAATATCAATGATGGTTTGGCTCACCAGCACAGTTACCCAGAGATGCTGCATATACAGGTGCACCGACTATATGTTTATTCATATTTCAACAGTAATTATAGTGGAAATAAAATCTGCGAACTACACTAGACAAGGCGTAGGCCTAATGACAACGCTATCACACTAATCCGTTGTGGGGCAACTGACAAAATATACACATGGCAAGCAATGGCTTCATATAGGGCCATACAATCCATGACCCCTTATGGGCCTGGCAACTTGAAGAAGATGAGCATGTAAACCCCAGAAGCCAATGGGCATGATTGAAGCAGGCCAGTAGCTATGGCTGCTAGACAATGCGCCACTTCAGTACATGGGGGATATTTTAGTATAAAGACCCTTCACGCCACCACACTGACACTCAGTGGCCAGGCTAGATATACACCGTTAGATGAATGGGATGTGCATACAAGCATAGTATGTAAAGCTTGTTTTATTTAACTACGCCTCTACTCTAGAACACATTGATTTTTATCATTAGCTATTGGATGTCAAATGTATGGTCATTCTGACATATTTCTTTGGGGGAAACCGACTGCCACCACATAGGCTGCTCTTTCCGCTAAGCAGCAAGGGGTCTTTTATATTCACTTTCCCATAGACAGGACAGCACATACCAAAGCCTTTGATGAACCAGTTGTGGACCACTGGTTGGAAAATAAAATAGCCCAAACTGCAAATGGGTCCACTGAGCAGGATCGATCGGATGGCAAACACCATCACAGGTGGACACTCTACTGCCTGAGATATGTCCCGCTCCCCTAAACAAACATAGTACAGTATAACCCCATTAAACCAAGATCGGCTGAACCAAACGATCGGTTAATCAAAACTTGTGTTGGTGGCCCAGCAAAATACTATAATTTATCACATTAAAAAGTTGGTTAAACCAAAGTCGGTTAATCCAAATTATTGCTTAATCCAAACAAAATTGTCGGACCCCAGGCCACTTCCGGTATGGTTAAATCAAACTTTCATGTAGTTATAAGGTCATCTGAGACCCCACCAACTTTTTTATTTGATAAATGGTAGTATTTTGCTGGCCCGCCGAAAAAGGTTTGGATTAACCGATCGATTGGTTTAACTGAACTTGGTTTAACGGGGTTATACTCTATACATAAAAAACAATAATCAAAGTGTCCACATACATTGTATATTACATTCATAATGCACCCACATTTTTGCCAAAGCCACGTCAAAGTCGAAGCCAAAGATTGGTTAAACCCATGATCAGTTAATCCAAACAAATTTCTAGGGTCCCTTCAAGTTTGGTGTAACGGGGTTATACTACATGTGCCAGGTGGACAGCTATCCGGTCTGGTTAGTAGTAGTAGGTAATTAACCATGAGATAATCAAGTCTATTGATTGAGGACATGACCGGGTGTGCTAGGTTGAAACCTCTCTCTAATTGCAGTCCAGATAGACCCAGATCAGCAGACATTTTAAGCCTGACATACACCTATCTGGTGCAAGCAAGGAACACAACTAAATCCAGCATAGACTTACCAATGGGCATGGTATAACACATAACAGACTGTTGTTTTAAAAGAGAAATTTTGTTAACATGGTGTTATATGTGGTATATTTGGCAAGGCAAAGGCTTGTGGCACTTGATCAGAGGTTATAGATTTATAGAATGACTGCCCTCCTATATAAAAACTTATAAATCATAATTGTAGGTTATAACTCCTAGATAGAGATCTCCCTAGCTCTATGGCAGGGGATTGGGGTCTCAATACAAAATTATTTTACTTTGTACAAGTAGGGGTAAATGTATCAACATTCATTACAACAAAACATTGGAGAAAAGATAAGTTGGCTATCAGCTTACTTACAGAACAACTGTGTTAAAAAGAAATGATTGAATTCCCAGATCTGATACATTGAGAAATTTAGTGATAGAAAGGCGAAATGGAAATTATGACTACATAAAAAATCTCGATGAGCTATAATTAACCAGGAGGCCTGATGATGAGGTGAAATAGAATAATTATGTGAGACATACCTGTCATAATTATTCCATATTTATACTACACAATACCTCTATACCACACACTGAGTGGGGTGGCTGAATTGGTAGAGCGCAGGCCTCCGTGCGGGAGATCGGGAGTTCAATTCTTGGTCAAGGTAAACCAATAACATACAAAATTGATACTTGTCGCTTCCTAGCCAGGCACTCGGCCATTAATAGGATAGGGCAAAAACTGTAAGGACAATGTGACTGGTTGGAACATCGGATCATGGTGCTGGCGGCCTGATTTCCGAGGGGGACAACACTATAAAGTCACCATGAGTTTGCACTGTCACAAGTCAGTTTCCGTCCTGATATGAATTTATATGTTGTCAGGACGTAAAACGCCAACAACCAACCAACTATCTATACCACACAGTTGTTTGTGGCTGTGTTTGTATACGTGTCAAAGGTTTAGCAGCAAATCATAAGGAGGCCGTATGCGCGCATCGGACGGGTCGCGTGTGCATGTGGATTTTACTATTATTACTACTAGGCGGAAGAGCCAATGACAAGTCATACCTCCCAGTGCCTATTTAAATCGGCGCTGTCGACACGCGTGACCCGATATTGGAAGTAGGTGAAAGGTCAGTCAAGGACAGTGCCCTGATAACAAATTCCGCCATCCCACGCAGCACATTAATTGAAAATACGAGAACTAATTTGGTCACACTTTGTGTATTGAAAATGTGTGTATGTCGGGGTGGAAGGGGCTAGCGGTTGAACTCGAATATCACACAAGAATATGATATGCAGCACGTACACATTACAGTATATATCAACATCCCGCATCTTCCTGGGTACCCAGGTTCCTTTTAAGTTAATTTAACTATACTTGGCAGCTTAGTATATATGATTTAAGGGATGCGGATATAAATAGGCGGAGTATCCCTTTAATATTTATTATTTACCATTACGTTATTCGCAATATATTATTAGCCAATCGCTGACCTGCCCGAATTTGCCCCGGTTTGCTACACTAGCGCCACCAACGGGCGTTTCCATCGGCGCTCTCGGCTGGTCAGTCACTTCTCTAGGCGATTTCAAACTGTACGTTCCGATCGAGGCGTGAGGCGATTTCAGCTGTTGATCGGGACCGTAGTTGCAGCCGGGTACGGCCTTGGTACGGTTCTAGGCATGCTCACTGCAGTGAGTGTGGCACGCCACACGACAACCGCGACCAAGGATCGTGTTCAAGGAAAAGCATCGACACACTTGCAAGTAAGTCACGGATGTCTACGCGCAGCGGCACAGCATCCGCAAAAACATCGAGATCGGCAGGTGAGCGTGAGGAAGGCAGCGATATGGATTCGACCGCTTCCGCTATGGCCGTTCTATCGCTAGAGGAGAACAGCACGGGAGGGGATCGACACGCTCAAAGGGGTGATGCGTGTAACGGCCCTGGAGGAGGAGTTGGGAGGAATTAAAGGCAGACCGAGAGAGACGAAGGACGAGTCGCCGGACGACAGTTAAACAAGATGGTGGACGACAACGCGCAGATTTGGCGGGAACCCTGCATGCCCCATTGATGATTGGCTACACACGGACGACAGAAGCATCCCTACCGCCTCCATCTTGGACGCAAGGGAGCAAACAGGATGACGGACACTCGATGTTCGGACGATCGCGTCGACGGTCGAGTCGGAGGAGACATTCGTCGAGGTTGAGCAATGATGGCAGTTCGTCCAGACGTCGCAGAAGTAACGGGTCTCTAAGGAAATACGCTATGGGGAAGGACGTTCAGAAAATGACCGCGCATGACCATGTAAAGGCTTCATGCCTTTGGTGCCTTGACATTCCTTGCCTGACAATAGCAGACTATAGGTCGTTTATTCAGCCCGTGAGTTTTATCTCTACTAGGGCGAGGGAGGATCATTATAAAGACATTGCCCACATTGACCATGTATTAGCAATCCGCAAGCTAGCTGAGAGCGTGGGGTTTGCGGCCTTCTCGAAAGCTCTTCAGGATGAGAGTATCGAACATTACGGCCCTCATAACATGAAGGTGAAGAAGTCCGGCACAGGGAATTACAGTGGGTATAAGCGTTCTCCTGGCAACTTTGCACGGAAGTCTTGTTACGCCTGGAACAGTGATTCGGGATGCGGAAAGTCCGACATGAGTGTCAATTTTCGCAGATCTGCTCGCATTGTGGCTCGAAGTCCCACAGCCACTCCAAGTGCAAAGATTGACACGTTACAGCCCTTGCATTGCCGGACAGCTGAGCTTGATATAAGGACAGGTGATACTTGTGGAGAGGCGGTCGTTATCAGTGGGAACTGTGCGGGTAACACGGTGAGTGCTAGGAATCGTATGACTGAAGAGCTGTATGGAGGCAGGACTGTCGTCTGTGACAGGGGAAGCACGGGAGATTTCGGGGGCCAGACTGCTGGCTCTGAACTCTTGACTGTTGGATGTGCCTCCGTTCGTGACTGCCCGAGCGACTGTTTGAGATTCGGTTGTTTGCCCACCAGCTGTCCACTGGTCAGCTGTTCGCCCGAGCAGGTGAACGTGGACTGCGTTTTGTGTGATGTGCCCAATCACTCTCCTGACTTTTCTGTTGATAATTTTAATCTAATCAATACTGACTTGTCTGATTCATTCCCCGTTAACCATGAACAACATATTATTTGTAATGTTGATGTATCAGCTGGGGTTGAGGCAGTTGGTGTGGGCGAGGTTAAGGAAAGCCAGATTCAGTGGGGAGCATTGGTGGATGAGTTGCGCTGGTTGCAACCAGCTGACGCCAGTAGTGACGATCGCTTATTTGTCGAGCAAGGCGATTCTTGGGAGCCTGCATGTTCACATTAGGGAATGGGTTGGGGAGCCGCCCGTGACGATTAAGGTCACTAACAAGTGTGTGCAGGGTTTTTGTAAATGCGTTCATAATATTGCCGGTGTCGCTACTCAACTTAGACCCTGTAGAGCTTTTGTTGAGTTATTTTTGCGTGGCGACACAGACCCTGATTGGTTATATATATGATAGGAGTTACTTTTGGTTTCCGCATGTGCTGCTAATTATGTGACCATGGCTCCACGCATTAAGTGAGACGTGCAGCGTCCAGCGTTGACTCATGCTTGTTCACGCGCCTTGATAGTCCACCTTGCGAGAGTGTCTCTCAGGATAGCTTCATGTGGCCTTATAAAGCTGATTGGTAGTTGTCTGGAATTCCTAATTATGCATGACTTGGATATATAAGCTCTAATGGCTGAAACTACACATATCCGTTTATCCTCCGGAAAACTATTTACATGTACTGTGAGCAGTGGGTCTCCTGTGCAATTTGAACTTAGCAATGTCTCTAAATCAAATGTCGCTTTATCCTTATCTATTTCTGGTCCGTCTAGTGAGAGTGGCACAATAGTTTGGGCTCTGAGCCCTGTAACTAGCAGTAATAAAACTGCTAATTTTAATACTAGGTCCTTCATTGACAAAGACCATGACTTGAATAACTTGAATACTATTGACACATCCCAAAACCTATTGTATTTCGGTTTGGGTGGGTTTCTTTCATACACTGATCTAATGAACCAGTGTACCAACTGATGTTTTCCAATCGTTTGTCCATCTATTCATGGCAGAATAATAGATAATGCACATCTCGCTGCGTTAATTGCACCGAATCCTAATCCTTCATCTTCTAAAATTCTTAGAAATCTTAACACATCAGGTATTGTAGGTTTTAATGGCTTGACTCCTTTGAGAAGACAATGAAGTCCCCATTTCTTTAAATAACTTGTGTATAATTTCACTGTTCCTTTTCTCCCGCCATGCGATATAAGCCTTTCTTTCATTATTTTGTCTAATCCAAATTGTTCTAAATGTTTTCTTAGAAAAGGAATACCAAAAGGGGTGTTGTCGACAAATCTCAGTAGACCGTTAGTGGGCCTTGATGTTGACGGTTGTTCCTTCCCCTTGGGAAGCTGATCACATCTTTTGCTGCTGATGTTATCGCCGCTAGCCACGGTTGTGTTTCCCATGCTGGTTCTATAAATACTGCGTGAGTGTGATCCATTTTGATCTTCCTGACCACTCTGCTGATGATGCTGAATGGAGGGAATATGTAATAGAACTTATTATTCCAAATTAATGAAAATCCATCTACTCTCCAGGCTTCTGGCTCTGAATGCCAAGACACATATTTTGGTAACCTTTTCTTATTGCGTGATGTGAAGAGATCAATGTCTGGCTTGCCCCATTTGTGACAGATGCTGTCGAAAATGCTGTGGCTCAATGACCATTCTAAATGGTCATGGAAGTGTCTGCTTTTCCTGTCAGCCAAAGTGGTTTGGCTGCCTGGAATATGTGCTACTGTTAGCCATATTTTGTGTTTCTCTCCCCAATCCCAAATGAGTTTAGCCAGATTGCTACATGGTTTGGAAGGAGTCCCTCCCATATTACGAATGTAAGCCATAGCTGTCATGTTATCCGTTAGAACTCTTACGTCATTTTTAGGGATGTGAATCAGACTGCGGAGTCCTAGATATATGGCTCTAAGCTCTAATACATTAATGTGGTCGGAGATTTCATCTTCCATCCAACGGCCAGTTATTGTCTGTTGGTTTCTATGGGCCCCCCAGCCTTCTAATGAAGCGTCTGCTATGACCATAGTGTTAGGCTCTCCCATCCTAATCGAGTTGGGTGTGTTGTTAATGTGGGAAAGCCACCAGATTATATCGCTTTGGCCTTCTGGCAAAATTGTCATGGGGCGCTCTTAGTTTCCTTTCGCGCGTGCGAGCACCAAGTTCTTATCTATGTCTAAGGATTTTATATGAGCCTGGCCATATCTGGTGAGCAGGCTATCAGCACTGCGACTTGTTGTATTTTTGGTTAGTTCAATTGTAGTAACTGATTTGCTGTTGTTGTGAATATATCAACTTTTTGTTCTGTTAATGAAATAGTCATTTCTATGGTGTCAATGCAAACCCAAATTTGTTTAATTTGTTTGTTGACGTTAGCACAGATTAAATTTCATGTATATAGAAACCTAATTTTGTAAACGTTTCACATAATTTGTCTACTGCTGTTTGGCATTGTTGTTGCGTTTGCGTGACAATAACTGAATCATCAATGTATGGAAACATGATATGTCCTTTCCTAGCCATAAGGGACAAAATTGGTTTAAGTAACCTTGTGAAAATGCGTGGACAGCAGGCCAGTGCATTCGGCATACATGTGAACTCATAGTTTGCCATTCCAACAGAATTTTTATAGATGGGCAATGTGTAGTATGCATCTTTAAGATCAATGCTGGCTAACCAGGTGCCTTATGTGACTAAGTCTCTTGATGTTTCTGACCAGACGGGATGGCCGAATGAGTTACTGCATCTGTCTCCCGAGTTGGTAGATTGTGTGTTCGAACCATGGTCGAGTCAAACCAATGACGTAAAAATTGACACTTGTCGCATCCTAGTCTGGCGCTTGGCATTATTAGGATAGGGCAAGGACTGGTTGGCTCAGTGTCAGGATAATGTGACTGAGTGGGATATCAGGTCATGGTGATGGTGGCTTGGTCTTCCAGTGGGGCAGCACTATAAAGTCGCCATGTGGGCGCATTGTCACAAGTCGCTACTCGTCCTGATACAACCCAAGATGTTGCTAGGATGTAAAACAACAAACAAACTCGCTGTTTCCAATAAAAACATTTAGAAATGTTTGTATTCTACAAATTTGTTAAATAAAGTTACATCTAAAATTAGTCTAACATCTCCTTTTGGTTTTGGTCTTAAGAAAATATTGATTGGTTTTGGTCTTTAGAAAAACTTGATTGTCTAATGCTTCGCGTTCTGAACCGTGAAATCGGTACGGGAAAGGTATGCTATTCTGAATAGGTTCTTCTATTAACAGGATCCTTACCTCTGCTGCTAGGCTAAGGCTAGTTAAGTTATCTGTAACTTTATTCCATTCCGAAAGACAGTTATTCAGATTACCAACTTGAAATGTATTTGAGTCGCCACCTCTATTTGTTCCCTGGGCGATGGAACAGCTTCTGAGCATTGAACTCCCTCTTGAAGGTGCTGTTCCAGCCGAACGACTGCCTCTGGCCTCTTCTCCTGGCCTGGGAGCTGAAGTTGGTCCCAAACCGGCCTCCTCATTGGCCGGTTCTTCGGTTTCGAAAATCCTGCCTCAGCTTCTTGAAGTAGTTGGGATTGCCGTCCGCCGATTTCTTTTTGACCGGTTCCATGTGTTTTCCGCACTTGGAGCTGGTCTCCACTTGCTTAAACAAGTATTGGAGATGACTGCCAAGCATTTTGGTTTTGTCTAGTGGCTTTCCCCTGATGAGCTTTGGTGCAAGGAATAGTGTGTATTCCCTCCCATCGTTGTCCATGATTTTCTTGGACCGTGCCACCTCTTTGCCTGCATCTGTGCAGACCGCCTTAAACACATTCTCAAACCGCCTAGAGGAGAGGAAGTTGCTTGTTGCTGTAAGTATAGCAGTCCCCCCGTTCATATCATCGGAGAGTGCTGAGAACTTGTCCTCCACCATCATCATGTTCGCCATGGCTGTCAGAGCCGAGAGTACCCCTTTATGTACCGTATGGAGAGCTGCCTCAAACTTCTTGCGCCCCTCGCTGAGTTTCACCTCAGGATCCATCTCTTTGATGGCAGATTCCGGGATCCCTTTGATTCCCGTAAACTTCTCGACCATCTTAATAATTACCTAGGCCGGCTTGAAGTTAATAAAGTGACCTTGGATGGTCTTCCTCATGAGTGCCGTGATGTCTCTGCACTTTGCACTTTTTTGTTTCCTTCCCACACGATTTTGCGTACTTGCCTGTGTGCTTCGTATCGGAGTCAGAGCTCGTTGTCGGAGAGTCAGAAGAGGAAGATTTGTGTTCCCTCCTCTTCTTAGTCTTCTTGCTCTTCTTCATGAGTGGTTTCTTTTTGCGAGCCCTTGTGTACTCATCTCCTTTAGAAGAGTGGTCTCTTTGCGCTTCCGTGCCACCACAAACACCTCCTCCTCTGACTCATCGTCAGTTGAGGGCTGATCCTCCCATTCAGACTCATCTGAGTCAAGTGGGACCTTAGTCCACTTCTTCTTAGAGGAAGCCACTCTCGATGGTAACATGTCCTCGATCTTCTGTTGTACCAGCCTCGCAACCTGCTTGTCTAGGTCAGCTGGGCCGAGGCCGGCGTTGTACCCCCCCATGCCTCATCAGAATCTTTCTTCTGGCTATGGCGACCTTTGCACCCACGCTGGCGGTGTGGCGTCTTCATCAGCACCGAGTGCGTGAGTTGCCTCTGCCTTACACCGCTTCGTACCCATGGCTCTGAGACTGAGTAAAAACGAAAATCAATGATTAGCCATTGTCTTAGGCTGAATAGCACACTGATAATTAGAATATAATTATACTAGGTGTGTATTTATGATGTAAAAAAGGTTGTTAACGCAGGCGTATGGCTAACAGACAGTCGCAGGACGACGGTATGGGTAACAAACCGATCCAAACGAGGGGTGTAGCGCCTATAAACTTCTCCCACTTGTGGCTTTCGTCGCCAACAAGTTGAAGAAAATACTATAGGACTCGGAGGTACGCCTTAACGAGAATCATAAATGGAGAATCTTAATGAAACCCAGGGGAAAAAATCCCTAATGATGTAAGTGGCTCCTGCCAAACATCTCTCCGTTCAACAACGGTTGGCTTAATTAATAACCAAACAATGGAAGCATTGTTCTATCGATCATGTCAAAAACGGTCGAAACTAAGCTGTAAAACAGTCAAAACTTATAGAAAAGTTTCAAAAAACTTTGTACGTGAATGCTAACATGAACTGAACCAATGTATCGAGTTTGAAAGATACTAACCTGTTTGGTTTTGTAGTAAATATAGAAAAACTGCCGGAGCTGCTCACAAGATGTCCTGCTGTGAGCTGATTATGCTAGTTGCTGGACACGGATGTGCTTCCTTCCCCATGGGCTACAACAGTGTGAGTAGCCAGAGGCATAGTACCGATGGAATATATATATATATATATATATATATATATATATAATATATATATATATATATAATATATATATATATATATATATAACTTTTGTTTGTTGATGCTGTGTTTATACTGTCCATAGCGTGTAAGCTTAAGTGATTGGGCTTGTTTTCAATGCTGGCCAGCTGTAGTAGTGGTTTAATCTTATCACACAGTAGGAGGTGATAAGATGTTTTTGGTTCTCACACAGTAACAGGTACACGGTGATTATTTAGTATCAGGTGTTCTGATTGGTATCTTGTTCTTATTTTCTGATCACCCTTGTAGTGTCTACGAATAGTATATTAGTTGTTTTTTTTTGTGTTTTTTTTACTACTACTTATGAACTAGCCTACTCTACATTTATAAGCTTGTACATAGTTTGTAGCTGTTTGTTATCTACTAAGGGTGGTCCAGATTACCCCATTGGAACAGCCCAGTTTGTGGGCCGTGACCTATCCCATGGCCTTCTGGGGGTTTGCCCCAGGGTGTTTTCAGGGTCTCCCTTTTTTTACATATATATTTTTGTATTTTTTCAGATCGGGAGTCTCTGTTTTTGATGGTTTGTGGTTGTTTGTTATCTAGTGAGGGTGGTCCAGGTTTCTCCATTGGGGCAACCCAGTTTGTGGACCCATGACCTATCACATGCCCATCTGGCGTTCTGGCCCTAGGGTGTCATCAGCGTCCTCCCGTTTTTACATAGATATTTTTTGTATGTCTTTAGATCAGGGATGTGTCCTTCTTTTGCTGATTGGGCGTTCCAAGCCTTAGCAGCCATTTCTAATGTGCTCCTTTCATGGGCCTTTATGAGGCTCTTTGTTTGTTTTATTAGTAATGCATAACATAACTAGACTTAGATAATACTGCACATGCATTCAGGAATATAAAAATTGTGATGAATTAACTATGTACATCCCGTGGCAAAAACATCATTTAAGCATGAAAACATCGTTTAAACTATAATTGCAAATTCATAAAGTTCTATAATTACAAAATTAAGAGATGTTTCAGTGGCTTGGGAACAATCTTATATCACTGCTGTGGGGACGATAGGTGTATTATCACGGAGCAAAACAGTCATCGCCAATAACTAGTAACACGGTGAGAGAAACTCGACCTTTGCTATTTTGCTCTTTTCATCTTATTTTGTGTCATGTCTTACGGTGAATGATTTGCTTTTCCTTCACAACACAAGATAGGGTATGACAACATGCAAACAAGGTATAGTCACGCACGTTGCCTAGACTACCGATTAAAGGAAGCCTGGTCGGCGCGGGTCGGGTCACCCAGTGCTACCGTCATTAATATTTAAACCAGAGGGGTCCACAGGTGTGTGGTGTGTGGTGTGTGGTGTGGTGTCTATGTGTGGAGCAGAGCGTGGGCACCGTCAGATAAATCGCCATGACAACCGGAAATGCGCACACTCGGTCGATCTCCACGACCCCTTAAAACGACATAGCCCGATGAAAACATCAAAGTTTTCGAAACGAAAACACTTGAATGAGATTAGATTCTACCATAAATACTAGTGTACTTTGTATGTGTATGTTTTCACATAAAGTATCTCCAAAGTTAATAATTTCTAATAAAAGTTACTTCAAACTAAAATAAAGTGGATAATAATAATAATATAAAATGGCAAACTCAAAACCATCGGACTATGCAGCTTTAAGGTGAGTTGAAACACGAGAACGTCACGCTTAGCACAGGTTTTAAAGTCTCCAACTCACTGAGTGGGATACCAGGTCATGGTGCCGGCGGCCTGGTTTCCCAGTGGGACAGCACTATAAAGTCGCCATGAGTGCGCACTGTCACAAGTCGGTACCCGCCCTGATATGACCTTAGATGTTGCTAGGACGTAAAACAACAACAAACAAACAAACAAACACTATTTCAGCAATGATAGACACATACTATAATGGTTGGTAGCTGAGAGATGAAAGAATAGACGAAATCACTGTTTCGACTGTGCATGCGCTGAAAACGGTGTTGGCAGCAAAGCAAAGGCGTACGGCCATTGAGTTTTCCGATACGCATAGGGTAAAACTTCAATTTTATTCAAACATGGATGGATGGGTGGATGCAATATAATAATATAATGAATGTGTTTAAGGCAGGTGTCTAAGAAACATACAATTTCAGTCATTTTAGAGGCTGATGTTCATTTATATAACCATTGTTGATTAGACATAAGTTTTCTGTAATTCGTGTTCTAAATATTAAAATGTCAAATGTGTCAACAAAAACTTGTTTTAAACAAATATATAACCAATGTCTGATTAACCCTACCCATTTCCTAGCCCAACAAATGTTATTAACCATAGGATATAAATAAAAAAATGAATAAAATGAGTAAAACTGACTCTGCCTATGGCTCTAACACTAGTCTGAGTGCCCAGATTTTTCTCAATCTAAATGCAGATGGTATAAGATGTGCTGATTATATTGATGTAAATGCAATGCTGAATAAAAGATTAATATCTTAATTTATTATACATATTTTTTTAGTTGGTATTCTATGTTTCAAACAAGAGCCTAAAATGAGCTGAAACTAGCACATTTCATAACTGCACCCAGTGTATGAGCATATGCCATGTGCGTCTCACGGGTTTGTTTTTCTTCCATGCATCCCACAATGCACCGCACCTCTGGAATAGTGATGTAGTCTATTGTTAACTGAGAGATAGTAACAGACGGTAGTCTAAAAATTGCTAACTGAGAAATGGTAAAGGAGAGATAAAATAGTACAACAATTGCTAACTGAGAGATAAAATAGCATAACAATTGTTACTTATGGTTAGTGAGGGATGGTAGTGTACAAATTGCTAACTGAGCGATGGTCACTGAGAGACAATAGCATATCAACTGTTAACTGAGAGAAAATAGTATAACAATTGGAAACGGAGATGGTATCCTAGATAAAATTGTATACCAAGTGGAAACTGAGGTAAACAGTCATCGATTCTGTTTAAATCTATTTAATTGTCGCCTCAGCTCAAAAATGTTGCCAACTAGTTATCATGAAAGCAATTTGATATGTCAAATTTGTTGCAATGAGTGACTCAACTGCTTCTGATACTGTCCATGCAAGTCTGAACAATAGTAGCGGGAAAACAGATACAGCGCGTTTATACTAACAAGTATGGTGTTGGGAGCATCAGAACTGCGGGAACCCAGAGTTAGCAGAAATGTTACTGACAACCATTTTGAATTGAAGCGACGAAATAATAAAACGCCAGGTTACCAAATATTAAAACAAATAATATTTGATTGATAACTGACAAATGAAGAAATAATGTATTTATATTGATATATCAAATAATATTTTATTGATAACTCATACGGCAAATAATATAATTATCGATAACTGATACATCAAATAATGCTTGGGAATTTGCTATGTTACCTCTTTGCACTGTATTGTGTTCCTCATTACTTCAATATGCAATAACAGTGAGCCTGGTGAAATGGCTGCAATCACCGCCGCCCTACCAGGGGCCGCGGTTATGTAGGCCCGGAGATGCGCGTTATTGATGACCGGCTTAGGCCGACCCGTGCCCGCCTAAAGCCGGTGATCCACCATGCTGACGGACTCCGTCGTAACGGGATATGCAGCCACACACCTACCTACCTATGTGCATCATCAATACCTACACCCGGAACACCCGCATTACATATACATAGGCTATTACAAGCTCACCGAGCAGCTCAACAGAAGGGTAGGTTCGGACAGGAATGGGTTGGGGGGGCGGGCGCCATTTGTAGATGATGCTTAAAGTTGCATAGTCTGATGGTTTTGAACTTCTGTATTTTTTCTGAGATAAATATATTAGATCGATCACTAGTATGATCTACTTTACATTAGTTCAAAGTTACTTTTATTTTAAATGGTAAACCTTTAAGATATTTTGAGTGCAAACATGGAAAATTAGTTTTGGCAAGCTTGCCAAAATTCTGACACCATAGACTTCTGCAGTAACAGGTCCTGTTTGTTTTGTTGTTGTTTTACGTCCTAGCAACATCTAAGGTCATATCAGGACGGGTACCGACTTGTGACAGTGCGCACTCATGGCGACTTTATAGTGCTGTCCCACTGGGAAACCAGGCCGCCGGCACCATGACCTGGTATCCCACTCAGTCACATTATCCTGACACTGAGCACACCAGTCCTTGCCCTATCCTAATAATGCCGAGCGCCTGGCTAGGAAGCGACAAGTATCAATTTTTAAGTCATTGGTTTGACTCGACCGGGACACGAACCCACGACCCCACGATCTACCAGCACGGGAGACAGACGCTCTAACTCATTCGGCCACCCCGTCTGGTATGTTAAATTGACTCAGTATTGCCTTCTATGCAGAAACAAATGCTTAATAAGTGCATTAGTATCTAAGTTAGATATGTAAAATCAAATCTAGATAATTGGTTTGGTTTTGAAAATTTGACTATGCAGCTTTAATATATAGACCCTCATTGAGTGAGCCTCGTACCGGTGTGTGTGCGTTGGAGTTTGACGTCCTGGTAACATCAACGGTCATATCAGGACGGATACTGACTTGTGACAGTGCGTACTCATGTCGACTTTATAGTGCTGCCCAACTGGGACAGCAGGCCAATTTCCCACTCAGTCACATTATTGTGATACTGAGCTAACCAGTCCATGCCATATCCTATTAATGTCAAGTGCCAAGCTAGGTAGCGACAAGTATCGATTTTGTAAGTCATTGGTTTGACTCGACCGGGAATCGAATTCCCAACCTTCCGGAGCAAGGCAGCAGTGGGAGGCCAAACACAAGCTGCACGATGATGGCGCTGGAGAGGTCTCCATTGGCAACACATCTAGGTTAAAAAGGACGCTATTTAGGACGTGTTCTTCATCCCAAAACCGATCTGTCCGCTGTGATAACGGCTCTTACAGGTGTCACACCCACCCCTACCCCCTACAACCCAACCTCCGGGTGCGTATTGCATGGAGGTAGCTTAGGTTGTTATGGCAACTAATGTGTTAGGATTCGATTCCAATGTTCTGCCTAAATGCCTAATATTGTGCCGGTATAGTCAATACCATCTAGCATGTGTGCATATAGGGCAGGAGAAAGAACGCCACTTATGGAACTACTATCAAGTACTGGGGGCGTAGCGGGGTCGAAGAGATTTAATTCAAAGAGATGTTAATTCTGTATGAAGACCTTGGTATAGATAATGGAGCGAGGGGGGGGGGGGGTTAAAGGGTTCACTATCTAGAAAGTCGGAAAGGTCCTTGACCTTTAAGGTTAAGAGGATAAGCTGTTCAGTGGTCCTTATCGGAAACGTGTGTAAATAAAAGCCTATCAATAGTATCATCAATTGCCATTCAATTGCCATTCTGGTCAAGGAGGTAGGGGCGGAGGACAAAGCAAAGAGAATCAGCTTAACATTTATCAGCCGCAAGACCTTGAGAACTACAGCTATTACGATTAAATCAGAATGCAAAATTGAGTTTGAATTTTCGTCAAATGTGTGCATATTCAAGTAACTCAACCATCCAATGTTTAAAACGGCATTGTCCGATGAAAGCATAACATTTTCGAAACCAAGACACGCATCTAGATTTGATTCCACAAATCTAATTTAGATACTGGTGCACTTAGTAGGCACCTGTTGCTCTATAGAAGGAAATCAATCAATCAATCAATAGACTGTGAATAATTCAAGCCTGTCCACTGTGGAATATTTGTAAACCATGATGTGCTTGGGTCTCCCTCTCCCTCTGCTGCCATTCACCTTCCCTTCCAACAATGTATGGTATATTGAACTCTGATGAATGATGTGGCCAAAATAAATAAGTTTCTTTGTCTGTATAGTGGCAAACAAGCGTTTCTTATTTTTAATTTTTCTGAGAACTTCTTTGTTGGTGATCTTCTTTGTCCATGATATTTCCATCATCCTTCGATAAGTCCACATCTCAAATGCTGCTAAACGTTTGTACATTTTCTTAGAGATTGTCCATGTCTCAGCCCCATACATTAGAGTAGACCACACATAACACTGAAGAATACGCTTCCTTGTTTGTATTAATATCTTACTAGATGTTAACACTCTATACATTTTGGAGAATGTTGTTCGGGCTATTGTTATCCTTCTTTTAATTTCTTCCTCACATCTCCCATCATTTGTAATCTTTTGTCCGAGATACATGAATTCGGATACTTGTTCTATGTTTGTGCCATCTATGGTTATATTGATATTTGGTTTATCTGTCTTTTTACTTATAACCATTGTTTTGGTCTTCCTGGCATTCATCTTCATGTTGAATAGTATTCCAGCTTTATTGATTCTATTCACTATATCTTGTAGGTTTTTCTCACTGTCTGCTAGTATTACACTGTCATTGGCATATCTAAGATTGTTGACGTTCATGCCACCTATTGTCACTCCCTTGCAATCGTCAATGTGTCTGAAAATCATCTCTGTATACAGGTTAAAAAGACATGGTGACAATACACACCCATGTCAAACTCCTCATTTAATCATAACTTCATCCGATAGGCCATGCTCCATTTTTATAAATGCATGTTGTGTCCAGTATAAGTTCACAATTAGTTTAATAGCTTTGCCATTGACACCAATATCTTGTAAACATTTGATTAACATTTCATGATTGACTCGGTCGAAGGCCTTCTCATAGTCAATAAAGCAGGCATAAACATCCTGGTTCATTTCACAATAACGTTCACAAATCATTCTCATATTGAAAATCCCTTCATGTGTACCTCTTCCAGTATATAAACCCACTTTGTACGTTACTGATTTGTTCTTCAATTTTCTGTCTGTTTCTCAGTCAAATTATTTTCAGGATCATCTTCAACATATGACTCATCAGTACACAATGTTGGCTTTAGCTTCTTTGGGAGTCGGACAAATATGGATTCATTCATAGAAGGAAATACTAAGTTAATTCAACAGAACCTGTTGCCACTGAAGCCTATGCGCTTGCCTAAATTAATTTGGCATGTTTACGCTTCGCATATCTTCAAGGTTAGCCATTTAAAATGAGTTATTTCAATCCAAAGTAAGGTAGATTATAATGATTACCAAATATGCCAGAAATTCAGAACCGTTGGACTATGCAAATTTAACCACACATTGGCATTGAAAGGAATAAAGGCTACCTATGAAAAGGGTATTTTGCCAGATGTATTGTGGGGGATGTGGGGAGAGGACTGAGGAGCAAGTTAAACGGAGCTAAATTCCAGGGACATCGATGGTATTGAGTAAGCATTCTTATAATGCTGAAACAATTAATTTATTGTGAATATAGTTATCTTCTCTTTTTTATGACAGAAACTCAAACCGATCGGACTTTGCAACTTTAAGCAAACCACGCAACGAGTGCAAAATACTCATAAACAAAGTGGTCAAATACTGTCAACACGCCGTGTCAACCACATCACAACGCTTCCCTTGTGGAGGGCAGTGCCGTCACTCCATTCATAAATATACGCAGAGGGCGGGGGTGAGGGTCATTCATAGATTACATCAGCTACCTGTCCTGGATGTGCTTACAGTTACAGCAAATACACTATATCGCCTCTTCTCTGTGTAATATGGGCATGACCGCCTTAGGAAACCGGAAGCAGTGAACCATGACCGCAGTCATGAACCATGACACCGGTCATGGCTCTGTGATCAGAGGGGTAAACTATATCGCACACACTTCACCTAAAACCTTTATTGGACGAGGCACGCCTACTCACAAAGTTCATGAATATTTGTTTCGCTTCAAAGTTAGCCATCTAAAATCAAAGTTACTTCAAACTAAAGCAAGGTAGCCTATAGCAGTCAATTTAATATATTTATCTCAGAAAAATGACAGAAACCCAAAAATCACCAGACTGCATTTTAAAAGTTGTTTCATGTGCAAAAGGCACATTAATTCTCTGGTAATTTGAACTGCTGCTGATACTAGCGCACAGAATTCGGACCCTCTGTGTTACTCTTAGAGCCTGTGGCTGTGCTATTGAGACATGATGCGCGAAAAGGAAGAAGGCAAGGCGGTGGTGGGAAAACAGAGGCGTTTATTGACACCTCTGGCAACAGGGGGTACATAGCAACAGTGATAAAAACGGATGACAGTAAGGAGAAAGGCAAGTAAGGTTCCTGAGGAGCAGAAACAAGGATAATTACAACAGGGGCTCATAAAGAGCAATGTCAGAGAGGTAAGAGAGTTCCGGAGAGGGGGGGGGGGGGCACCGAGGAGCCCTCCACCAGCGAGGAGGAAGAGGAGACTTGAAGAGAGATGGGTGGGTGGGTGGAGGAAAAAGGCAGAGCGCGGAGGAGGGCAGGAAGGCGAGTGGCTGAGGGAGGCCGGCGGGCGGCCTTATAAGGGAGGCAGGGGGGGGCGGTGACAGCTGAGGTGCGAAAGCAGCAGGCCGGGGGAGGGGGAGGACAGAGGGGTGAGAGG
Organism: Branchipolynoe longqiensis; assembly: GCA_030323885.1. Classification (NCBI taxonomy): domain Eukaryota; kingdom Metazoa; phylum Annelida; class Polychaeta; order Phyllodocida; family Polynoidae; genus Branchipolynoe; species Branchipolynoe longqiensis. Next base: position 36,663 of record JASIRB010002092.1, read on the forward strand.
CGGACGTCGCGCGAGGTGCGAATGCTGCGCGACGACCGGGGAGGCGGGGGGAGGGTCTCTTCCTCTCCACACATCAAGCGCAATGCTCGCATTACGAGCGATGCGCGAAAAGGAAGAAGGCAAGGTGTGGTGGGAAAACAGAGGCGTTTATTGACACCTCTGGCAACAGGGGGTACATAGCAACAGTGATAAAAACGGATGACAGTAAGGAGAAAGGCAAGTAAGGTTCCTGAGGAGCAGAAACAAGGATAATTACAACAGGGGCTCATAAGGAGCAATGTCAGAGAGGTAAGAGAGTTCCGGAGAGGGGGGGGGGGCGCTGAGGAGCCCTCCACCAAAATGGAGGAGAGGGCTCGAGGCGTGCCCGAGGCGAAGCCCGGCGCGCCCGAGGGGGGGCCCGGAGTTGCAGGTCTGGGTGAGAAGAGGGGTCCGGGGCCTACGTGGACGGGGAGCCAAAAAAGGGAGGCCCACTCCTGAGGGCTGCGGGGAGGAGGTCCGGCGAGGGTCGAGCAGGGGGGCAGCGAAGTCCTCAGGGCTGGGCGGGGTGGGGGTGGGGGTGGGGCTGGGGTCGGTGAAGGCTGTGTCGTGGAGGCTGTGATGGTCGGCCGCTGTGCTGTCTGGGGAGGGTTCCTCGTGAGGCTGGGCTGTGTCTGAGGTGTGAGGTGCGAGGTGATGATCCCCGGCTCTGTGTGGGCGGCGTTTCGATCGGTGGTCGCTGAGGGGTTGTCGGTGGAGGTCGCGGGGGTGTCGGCAGTGGTGTGGGTGAGGCGCCGGGGAAGGCCCCCCGGCCGACCGGGGGGGGATAAAAAATCCGCCGAGGCGGCCGGGGTCTGGCGCTCACGGGCTTGCTTGGTGAGGCATCCGGCCTCGCTATGCATTGTCAGTATGCGCCGCATGTTGGCACAATAGGCGCATACGTGCCGGTGCCTGTCTCCCACCTTCCAGGCGGGGCAGGGGGCCCCGTGAGCCTGCCTATCGTAGGCGATGCGGGTGTCGACTTGGGGCCGGGGCAGGTGTGCGCCTCGGGCCCAATCCTCGCCTCGGGGAGCTGGTGGTGCCGGGGCGGGTTGGGTGAGGGCGGTGGGCATGGTGAGGGAGTCCATCCTCAGCATGTTGAGGGCAACTGGGTCATGCCACCCGTGGGGGAGCCTCCCGTCCGCTATCCAGGTGAATATGGCCTCGGAATAACGGCGGACGGTAGGCCACGGATGCACCAGGATGTCCCTCATCACGGTGAGGTGGTGGTGGTGTAGGGCCTGGACGGAGTGGGCGGGGAAAGCTGGATGGCTGGCGAGGGTGAGGAGGGCGAGGTTGTACTCGTCCCTGGTCGCCTCGCCCCTCCTCACCGGTTTCCGCTCAGGGCCCCTCTCCACGAGGTCCGAGGGGAAGATGTAGTCCGAGGGAATGCCTTGGCGCCTGACGGTGCGTTGCGCCTCGGCGGATGCGAGGATATCGCGGACGGCGTCGGCCGCGGATGCTTGGGTGTGCTGCTCGGCGACGTCCTGGAGGTATGCGGGGGGCGGGGCGGGCCCGCCTCGGGCGGTGAGACGGTCGTACCGTTGGTAGTGGGGGTGGGCTCCCCCGGGCAGAGTCGCCTGAGGTGGCGGCGGGGGCCGGGCCCCGGCGGCGGCCCGCGCCCGAGAAGCTGGGGCGGGCGGCGTGGTGTAGGCGGCCTCAAGGTGCTCCGGTGCTCCTCGGGCTCCCCCCGACTCGAGGGCGTCCATGCGGGTACTCAGGCGGTGCAGAGCCTCGAGTATCGCGGCCCGAGGTCGCCATGGGGAAGGCCGGGGCCGGAGGTGTTGAGGCGCCTCCCGGCGAGCCCGAGGAGGATCCCGGCGTGGCCCGGGCGGTCGCCCGGGAGCTCTTGCGGCCCCTTCCTGTTCCGTGTGCGGGCATGCTGGAGGAGCCCGAGGGGGGGCAGCGGTCCGAGGTGAAGCAGCGGTGGTGGAGAGCCAGACAGGAAAAAGGCAGAGCGCGGAGGAGGGCAGGAAGGCGAGTGGCTGAGGGAGGCCAGCGGGCGGCCTTATAAGGGAGGCAGTGACAGCTGAGGTGCGAAAGCAGCAGGCCGGGGGAGGGGGAGGACAGAGGGGTGAGAGGCGGACGTCGCGCGAGGTGCGAATGCTGCGCGACGACCGGGGAGGCGGGGGGAGGGTCTCTTCCTCTCCACGCATCAAGCGCAATGCTCGCATTACGACCAATGCAGCAGGGATAAAAGTGGTCTCCCGGAAAAAAAGCGGAAATGCTGATATTCTCCCATAGGTTAAGCATTGTCAGGAAATCGCGGAAAATTCCCGGAAGTCGGGTTTCATACATATTGGTATACGATGATAGTGCTGCGGCATTTGAGGCATGTATTACTATTAGTATATGCTGACTGTGCTGCGACATTTGAAGCATGTATGACTATTAGTAGTATACACTGATAGTGCTGGGGCGTTTGAAGCATTTATTAGTAGTATACGCTGAGAGGGCTGCCCCGTCTGCACCACATATTAGTATAGATATACGGTGATGGCGCTGCAGTGTAAAACAACGAATTAGTATACACTTATAGTGCTGCGGCGTTTGAACAATGTATTAGTATACACTTACAGCTACAGGAAAAATCCTGGAAATCCGCGAAATCGCGGAGATCTTTCATCCCTGATGCAGAGAAGTACAACGAAGAGGTGGGACCAACGGGTCGCCCAAAGTTGTCCGCATTTTCAGTGATACAAAGCACATGATATGGTGGAGGGGGGCTGACAGTAAAGTACGACTTTTAGCGTTTAATAAAAATGTTGATATTTTTCGACGATTTTTTATTTTTGTACATTAGATTGTTGGGGTTTTACACTCTGACAACATCTAATGTCACATCATGATAGGTATCGACTTGTGACAGTGTACACTCATGGTGACTATAGTACGGCTGGCCGCTGGTACCATCGCCTGATTTCCCACCCGGTCACATTATCTTGATATTGAGCTAAACAGTCGTTGCTCTATCCTAGTAATGCTGAACACAACTATAAATTTTGCTAGTCATTGGTTTGACTCGACCGAGTTTTGAACTTAGTCTTGTTCATTTGCCCTATACTAACAATGCTGAACGCCAGGCTAGATAGTGACAAGTATACATTTTAAAGTTAATTGGTTTGACTCGACCAGGCTTCGAAACCGTGGGTTTGAATCCAATAACCTACCAAAATGGGAGGCGAGCATTCAATTCATTAAGCCACCCCATCTGGGTCTGTAGTAAAATGCTGATGTGTACTACTTTGGGGGTCTGGGGAGGGGGGAGGGGCTGGAAAAGTAGTACTCTACTGAAAATGTTGACAACTTTGGACATCCCCTAACAGTAGACAGTCTTCCACACCGTCAACTAACCAGACTGAGTGACCCAGTGGGAGAGCAATTCACTTTGGGTTCGATTTCTGTTCAATCCAAACCAAGATTAGAAATTGCCACTAGTCGCTACCTCACCGGCCATTGAGCATTAGTAGGACAGGGAATGGACTGATCTTTTCATTGCCAGAGTCAGACTTCTCAGGCAACACTATAAAGCAAGCAGGAATTGGTGTCCGCCGGTCTTGGTTATGTTAGTGAGCCCATGTGTTGCCAAGTCGTAACACCCCAATCACACACTTACATATATATATATGGGTCGGTTTATGGTAAATGGGGTCAAAGTGTTACATGAGGGTCAAAAATGAATATTGTGCATTTTGCTAATTTTTGCGCTGAGTAGTCAACTCTTGTCAATATGTATACTGGTAATGTGCAGGAAAGGATAGTTGAGGTTACCATTTTGTCAGAAAAACAAGAACTAATTGAGTAGCCAGCCCGAAGTGTGGACTTATTAATCAAAATAATTATTTAATACAATTTATTGCGTGAAACAATTAGTTGTTATGCTGTGATCCCAATAGTATAGATATCCACTGTAAAGAAATCTGCATAGGGTGGTTATATTCTTCCCAATTTTGAGTTGTGGATGTAATACAATAGAAGGGGACAGCAAAAATAATATGGAACTTCAACATCATTCCCCCCCCCCCCCCATAAAGCTTTGTAGAAAAATGATATTACTAGCGACGGTACTAGAAAATAGCCGTACGTATGCAACAATAGCAACTGTTTTTTTTTTTTACTGACGCTCGGGTTTTCCCAGGATAACATAGTTCCTAATTTACCAAGCATGGGACACGACAGTTACGTCCAGAACCAGTTTAATCACTATGGAATATTAGATAGAAAAAATATATATGCATACAAAATGAATATTTATTTCAAGTAAGAGTCTTCTTTTATTATTTCATTGACTAGCAAAATAAAGGTCTGGTAGGCTGTAGAAAAGTCCACAATCTCCATGTAACAAATTCGTGCCTTTAAAACACCATATTTTTGGAATTTTACTGTCACAATAGGCCTTCATTTTTTTCACATCTACCCAATGTGTAAGAATACCAATTCTATAAAGAATAAATGTCTCCTAAAAAAAACGGAAGCATTCTCCATGACTCATTTAGGATCCCTGAAATCATCATATTTCGCTGATAGTTGCGCCGTTGAAGCGATATAGTTACTGTATGGGTGCACCACATCGATACGCCTATGTGGTGGGGGAGTTTACTCACATAAGGTTTCAGGAAGGCGCAACGATTATTCACTTATGCTACAGGAATGAAATGCGCGCGGGACTCACCTGTAGCTAACTCTGTTCAGTTTTACCTTACTATGGAAACTGCCCATTACCGGAAACATCATATATATATAATGCGCTACTTGCCTTTCTGCATCACACTCATCAACTATTTTCTGCTGGTATGCACAGAATTTGCGCCGTCTTCTGATTAATTGGTTCAAGATAATACATCAAATGGTTACAAATATATATATTTAACGGGTTTCGCCGGGAGAGGACACGAGCAACACTTCCTGATTACCGCACCCTATGTTGGTGAGGGACAAACGCAGTTTTACTACGACTATAAGTCTACCCGCACGAAATGACACACACATCACAACGTACAAATTCCATAATAGCACTAGGCGCGCTTAACTATTGTAGCGGACCACCCCACCCCATCACATGCGAGTTTAGCCAAGCACACGCAGATAGAAACGCAATTTCTGGGTACTAGAATAGACAGCACAAAAGAAATCGATAACAGTTGGAGGTAAACCAATGCTGCCTACCCGTATGCCTCAGCCTAAACAATCAGCTTCTATAGAAAACAAACCACAAAAATCATCCTTTATTTCGATGCACTCTCCGGAATAGACAGGTTGGGGCAGTGCTGTTTTCTGTTTGCTCAGAGTGTATGCGACAAGAGACTTTGGGATATCAACAAGACATTATCACCTGCAGAGGAATGCTAATCTGCTGACTGCCAATGGACAGTGTAATAACACGGCGTTAACACCCCAGTCTGAGCTGTCCAGTTAAGGTTCATACAAAACATTGGCCACCAAATTCGAGGAAGATTCAAGAAGGTTGCATAGCATGAGGCATATCAATAACAAGAGAAATAGGGTTGGTTGGTAGTTCGAATTTTACGTCCTGACATCCAAGGTCATATCAGGACGGGTACCGACTTGTGGTGACAGTGCACACTTATGGCGACTTTATAGTGCTGCCCCACTGGGAGACCAGGCCACTAGCACCATGACCTGATATCTCCATGACCTGATATTTCACTCAGTCATGTTATCCTGACATTGAGCCAACCAGTCCATGTCATATCTTAATACAGTACAACCCCGTTAAATCAAGCTCGGTTAAACCAAATTTTCGGTTAATCCAAACTTTTTTTGGCGACCCTCAAAATATTACCATTTATCATATAAAAAAGTTGGCTAAACCAAAGTCGGTTAATCCAAATTATTGGTTAATCCAAACAAAAGAGTTGGACCCCAGGCCACTCCGGTATGGTTAAACCAAACCTTCATGTGGTTTTAAGGTCATTTGACTTTTTTAAATATGATAAATGGTAATATTTTGCCGCCGAAAAAAGTTTGGATTAACCGATCGTTTGGTTTAACTGAGCTTGGTTTAACGGGGTTATACTGTACATACATAAAAAAGTGTCCACATACATTGTATATTACATGTGCAATACACTCTTACTTAAAGTCAAAACCAAAGCTCGGTTAAACCAATGATCGGTTAATCCAAACAAATTTCTAGGGCCCCTTCAAGTTTGGTTTAACGTGGTTATACTGTAATGCAAAGTGCCTGGCTAGGAAGTGACAAGTATCAATCTCACAATCTGCCAAAACGGGAGATGGACCCTCAATTCATTCGGCCATTCCGTTTGGTCAGAGGAATCGGGATGAATTGCTACATTACTGTCAACGCTACTCGGAAAGGTTTGTTCTCCAAATCAATAGGGCTCCCATATCAAAGTGTGGATTGCATGGTGACAATCTTAATGAAAGTTCAGTAAAAATAAACAATTTAATCTTAAAACAATCACTACGGTTCAACACCTGGTATTCTCATGTGATGAAAGTGGTCGCCAGGAAAAAAAGAAATGCGGATATTCTCCCATAGGTTTAGCATTGTCAGGGAATCGCGGACAATTTCGGGAAGTTGGGTTTCATATATATTGGTATACGCCGATAGTGCTGCGCCGTATACATATATATATATATATATATATATACATATATATATATATATATACAGTTATCCATCATCTATACCCAGGTAAGATTCGTATAACTATACTATTTTACCTCGGTATACAGCCTCAGGCTAGCCTCAGGCTAGGGAGACCTTTACATAATTAATTTTTATCCTTAATATCATCCATTCTTATATAATATTCAACGTTTTTGTTCTCACCTATTCTTGTTAGTTGGCGAGCAGGCGCTTTGCAATGCCGGTAGGCTTTTCTAGTCGCTTGTTGTAATGTTTTGCAAACGACTTAGCCGTCTTCCAGCCTGCATGCGCTAGTATTCTTTTGACAGAAATACCTAGCAACCGGGCCTTGGAGACCATGGCACCTCTAGTTGAGTGGGAAGAGTATTTGCCCGTATCCACTCCAGCCAATTTCAACACCGTAATTGTCCATCTGGCAAGGGTGTCTCGTGAAATTGCCTTATGTGGCTTTATAAAGCTCACTAATAGTTGTTGTGATGCACGTAAATCCTTTGTCTTAGATATATAAGCCTGTATGGCTGACACAACACATAATTTCCGATCACTCGGAAAGCAGTCTAAGTGAACCGTAGATAAAGGGTCACCTAACGTGTTCGATTTAAGCAATTGTGCTAAATCAAACGTAGCTTGTTTCTTGTCTATTTCTAATCCAGTTAAAGATAAAGCAACAATCGTCTGTCCCCTGTGTCCGGTTACTAATAATAACAGGACCGCGACCTTAAAACCTAATTGTTTTATATCTAACCACGAGTTGTGAGGCCAAGCCTGAAACAACTTAAATACTATAGACACATCCCAAAACCGACTATACTTTGGTTTTGGAGGATTCCTTTGATAAATTGAACGAAGTAGATAACAAAGAACATAATGTTTTCCAACTGTTTCACCATCAATTCTCGGTAATATGATTGATAACGCACATCTTGCCGCATTGATCGACCCAAAGGATAGTCCTTCATCCTCTAGAGAACGAAGAAAACGAGCTACTTGTGAAATTGTTGGATTTGTTGGCTTAACTTTCATTAACAAACAATGTACACCCCATTTCTTTAAATAGGATGTGTACATTTTGACAGTTCCTGGCCTCCAGGCATCAGATACTATCCTATTCTCAGTAATTTTGTCCAATCCAAATTGCTGCAGCTGTTTCCTTAGAAAAGGAATGCCAATAGGGGCGTCGTTGACACGTCGCCGTGAACCACTAGCGGTCCGTGGTGTGTCAGATTCCCGAGTTTTCTTGGGAATCGTATATGTTCTTTTGCCAGTTGTGAAACTGCTGGCAGCCAAGGTTGCGTGTCCCAATAGGGCACCACCAGTATAGCATGTGTCCTTTCCAAACCGATTTTCCTGACAACTCGGCTGATAATGCTAAACGGTGGGAAAATATAAAAATAATTATTTTCCCAGGTAATAGCAAATGCATCTACTTTCCAAGCCTCCGGTTCAGGATGCCAAGAAACATAACAAGGTAATTTGTTATTATTTCGTGATGCAAACAAGTCAACTTTAGGTGTACCCCATTTTTCACAAATGAAGTTAAACAAAGGTGTAGAGAGAGACCATTCTAAATGGTCATGGAAATTTCTACTTTTATGGTCTGCAAGTGTATTTTGTGACCCTGGAATATGCGCTACAGTCAGCCAGACTTGTTGAGCCTGTGCCCAGTTCCAAATCAGTTTAGACAACTGATTGCAAGGCTTTGATTTGGTTCCACCCATGTTAGGAATATATGCCATGGCAGTAGTATTATCAGTTAGTATCCTAACTTGTGATTTATGTATCTTTACTAAACTACATAAGCCCAGATAAATAGCACGCAATTCTAGCGCATTATGCATGTTGCCGGTAACATGATTAATTCACGACGTTGGAGACCGTTTTAGTGTTGCTTAGCAAAATATCAAGTCACGTTGGTGCCTCGCCGAGGATGCACATATTGTCATAGCACTGTCACTAAGGTATCGAAGAATTCTTATTACGACAAGGCTAACGGTTCAGCACTCGCTACGGAAGCAGCAAGCCGGACGGTTTGAAATTAATATACTCCACCGTTATAGGCAGTTCAGCAGTAAAAAGAAAAAGGCCGGATACAGAATTGTACTTGCTCGGCACAGTCAAGAATAGCATCATGTCGCAGGTGAGAAGTACTCGGAGGATATTCAAGTCTAGGAAACGTGTGTCGATGGAAGGTGTTGGTAAAACTGCATCAAGTGGTTCGAAGAGTAAATCGCAGCATAAGAGATCGGAGGTGCCATCTACGTCGGCGCAAGGGGATGAGGTACGATCAGAGGTGTTGACATCAAGTGTGACCGCATCTTACCTTGAGGGAGCGTTGAAGGCTCAGCTGGAGGTAAATAATCAGTTGCTGTGTGAAAGGTTGGAGCGCCTTGAATCGAAAATGGCGAAGACGACGGCTGGTACAGCGCGCAGGGACCAGGACGGCAGCAGCGACAGTGGGATGGAGGCGCCATCTAGAGGGAAGGGACGTCGTGATGGTACTAGAAGAGAGCAGTTGGAGACAGGCAGTGAGGAAGACGTACCGTTGTCGACGCATGGAGGGAAGCGATCCAGGAGGACGTATAATACGTCGACGTATGGATACGATCGGCGGCGGGGGCAGCGACGCAAGTTCAATGGATGCTGGACGAGTGATTCTGAGGGGTCGATGTCTGACCTTGAGAGGGACGAGTCAGATGAGGTGATTCGGCGATTGTTGAAGCGACGGGGGCGTTCAGTCAAGAAACATCGGGGTAAGACGGCGTTGTTGCCTCATTTATTTGTTATAAGGGATGATACAATGGGTAACGTTAATAAGGGGTGTGCGACATGGTTCGAATATATGTCGGCGGTTCATCGTTTGCTGGAAGAGCCAATGCTGCCGCAGCACTGGATTAAACATATTAGGCGGCATATTGTGGATATATCTGACATGGCGGCCAACTGGGACTGGCAAACGGTGTTGCTGTGGTCGGAGAAGGTGTTTTCAATGATTAATGATGGGCGTATTGAGGACGGTTGGGCTGACCGCGCTACTATCAAAGATATTCAGAGGGATGTGTATGCTATTGGGACAAGGCTAGATGTGAAAAAAGATAAGAAACCGGAAAGTAATAGTGGGTCGGGTTGGGTTGTGAGGGAAATAAATGAGTCAGTTGACGGGAAGCCATGTGAGGAATGGAACAGGGGTAACAGTTGCGGGTTTTTTACCTCTCACGGTTCTACTCCTAATCGCTTCTGTCACTGTTGTGGCTGGTGCGCAAGGCGGTTCAAGCGCCTGAACTATCATCGTGAGGTGGATTGTAATAATAAGCGCAGAATGCAGGATAGTGCCGGGACGGGGAACAATGGAACAGCTGATAATGCCGGAAAGCAGGTTTTTGCAGGATAGGCCTCTCTGAGGCCGCTGACATTGGGGTTGAATTAGGGGAGGGGGTTATGGAGATGGAAGGTTTTGAGTCAGGTTGCCATGGTGTTAACATTACAAGTGTCGGTGTGGTGCTGGGTGGGGAGCCAAGTATGGTTAAGGGTGTTGAGGTGGGCTCTATGCATGGGGGGTATGGGGTACCTTGCTGTGAGACAGGATTGGTGGCGGGTGTTGAGAGTTTAGAGGGTGACAAAGGTTTGATACAGAATTCTACGTTACACATGACTCAGACTTCTCGGTCGTCAGGCTCTCCTACAATTTCTGGGCCTGTTTCCTACTGTTCTGTACTCCATCCTTTCAATTGCGTTAAACAAACTCAAGCGATTGATCATGGTTTTCATCAGCGCGACACAGTCACTACTCATTCGTTCACCGACGCTGCAGTCGTGCCACCTTCATTATTGTGTTTACACGACACTGTCACTACTCCCTCATGCTCATCGCTTTCAAGGGTCGTGTGTAACGTGGATGCTACAGATATGTCTGGTGACGCTAACGGGGACGACGGAGGGGGCGGGAATAAGTTGTTATCGGGCGTGGTATACGCTGTGAGTGATGGGAGAGGGGTGAATGTAAACTGTAGTAACAATGTGGGGTCGGTGCAAGATGTACTAGTTAAGGGAGTGATAGGGGTTGGGGCGGATGGACCGACAGAGATGTTGATAGAAGAACTGGAAGAAAGGGGGGGGGGGGTGGATGTACTGGATGTTTCGGAGGTGGTGGTTGCTGGGGGATCGGATGGGGTGAGAAGGGTTGCTATTTCACCGGTAGAATTTAGGCCCAGGCTGTTAGAGTTTTGGCCGATATTGGATGTGTGGATTGATTTAGAGGAGTATGGTTATTTGGGGATATATAGGGCTGTACGGGAAACGGGACTGCCTAACTATCTGCAAGCTAGGATTCCTGTGCCTTCGGGTTTACACATGGAAGTTTGGAGAAAGGAATTAGCGGGTTATGGTGATAGCGTAGTATTAGAATATTTGGAGTTTGGGTGGCCTGCTGACTATGTAGGGGCAGGTCCGCCGGTTACAGCAACAAGGAACCATGCCGACTGTGACAAGAATGAACGCTGGGTTAGCAAGTACATTACAAACGAACTGAAGGAGGGCTCCCTGTTAGGTCCATTTAGTATTCCACCTTTCGTTCCATGGGGCCAGGTCAGCCCACTGATGACGAGGCCGAAGAAAAATACAGAGGAAAGGCGCATTATAGTAGACCTAAGCTATCCGCGGGGCAGAAGTGTCAATACGGGCATTATGCGTGGGGTTTTTCAGGGTCTGATCTGAGTTTTACGCTGCCGGGGATATTAGATTTAGTGAAAGAGGCTACTAAGTTGGGATGTAATTCCGTTTTATGGAGTGTCGATTTAGCTAGAGCGTATCGTCAACTGAGGACGTGTCCGCTGTCGGTGCCGCTTTTTGGGATTAAGTCTAAGGGCGAGCTGTACTTTGATACAGCGCCGCCGTTTGGGTGCCGCACGTCCGCGTTGGCGTGTGCACGTTCTACCTCGGCGGTTGTATATCTTATGAGGAAGGCGGGCTACTTTACGCTCTGCTATTTGGATGATTTTGTGGGCATAGAAAAGTCGCTAGAGAAGGCTCGGGAAGCGTACGCGTTCATACTAGCATTACTGGACAGGCTGGGTTTGGTTAGATCAGTTAAAAAGTGTTGTGAACCGACGATGTGTATTATTTGGCTAGGTTTTAATATTGACACTACCGAGATGGTTATAACTATACCGAAGGATAAGTTGCTGGAGATATTAAAGCTGTGTAATCGTTGGGGGGTGGGGCAGTTGGTGTCGAGGAAGACAATCCAGAAGCTTATAGGGAAGCTGCAGTTCATTTCCAGGTGCGTTATACCAGCTCGCAGATTCATGAATAGGCTGTTGGAGTTCCTGAGGGCCGCTCCATTTAAGGGGAAGGTTTATACTACACAGGCGGCAATGGACGACATTCTTTGGTTTAAGGATTATGCCAGTTCTTCAAACGGGTTGGTACTCATGAGACCAGATCCAGTACGGGACTGGGTGATTGAGTGTGATTCCTGTCTAACGGGGGGAGGGGCGTTTTCAGAGTCGCATTTTTTCTCGGAAAAGTATGGTGAGGAGATCCTCGGCAAAGGGTTCCACATTGCACAGCTCGAGGCACTGAATCTCGTAGCGGCTCTATATGCGCTTGCGCCGAGCCACCCGGAGCGGTTTAGAATTATTGTGAACACGGATAATGAAGCGTCTCAATTGGTGCTAGACTCGGGGAAAGGGAAAGACAGGGTACTTTGTGCATGTGCCAGAAAAATTTGGCGGTTTTCGGCGGAGTTTACGTGTGTTGTAGAAATCAGACATAAACCAGGGGTTCAGCTAGTACTGGCAGATGCGTTGAGTCGTTCTCACCTGTCGGAGTGTAGCAGGGCACGGGGTGATGCCATGTGTCGGGAGTTGGGTGTGTCGAAGATAAAAGTTAATCATATGTTCACTGTTGCTTCTGTTCTTTGTGATACATAATTGACCTAGGAAGATCGTTCTTATTTGCCTCTCTCTTCCTAGGTCACCTGTCACTGCTACCCAACAATATCATTACGATTGTAAAGGCAGGGCTAGCAACGGGCACATGGAGGAATAAAATATACCAAGTAGATTGCTATGACAAATTTGCAAATATGAACTCCTTTAATGCATTCGATCCACATACGGAAGATATCCTACAATACATTGTACATTTGAAAAAGATGCTAAAGTCTCCGGGAGCGGTTAACAACTACATAAGTGGGGCAAAAATGTGGGTTTTAATGAATGAGGGTAATATAGAAGCATTTGATTCGTATATAGTACACCTAATGAAAAAGGGGGTTGCAAGGTTAAGTGTTCATGTGCCGGTACAGGCGCTACCTCTGACTATAAAGGATATTAAGAACATTATAGTAGTATTCAGTAAAGAAAGGGAATCTGCATATGTACTATCAATAGCCACACTGGTAGCATACTACACGTTCTTACGCCAATGTAATTTATTCCTTTCAATGGACGGAAATGACACGGACCATGCGCTGAGAGGGGCGGATGTAAAGGTACGATCGAACAAGCTACTGATTCGGGTGCGATCATCTAAGACAGCGAGAGAAGGACAAGACGTGTACACGGTGATGCTACCGTGTGTGCCGGGCTCCTTTTGCTGCCCTGTTCACGCCTGGAAGAGGTACAGGAAAGTTACACCTGTCGATCAAGATGGTTCGGCCTTTCTGCACCTGGATGGGTCCCCTCTGATGGCAGCGACACTGCTACAGGCAGTGCGTCGAGCGCTGGAATTGATGAAACATCCGCAGCCGGCCGCGGTCACCCTTCACAGCCTAAGAAGGGGAGGGGCTCAATCCAGTGCCAAAGGAGGGACCTCGGTTGAAGGGGTACGGGAGGTTGGCAGGTGGCGTTCTAATGTGCTCTTCCGGTACGTGAGCAGGCAAGTATTCTCGGAAGCACCTCAGACACTCTCCAAATTATTTGGCTGAGTGTCTGAGGCGCTGGTCTTATTTGAGAGAAGTCCCAATTAGTAGTGCTTTTGCAAGTAAGTTGTTCGATCTGCCTAAAAATGGGATAGACTAAAATTATAATACTTGATTGCTGTTAACAACTGAATATAATTAATTATCTTAAAAAGAAATAGATGAGATGTCAAAGGAGGCTGGACCGATGAAGCGTTGTGATATCATACCGTTAGCTAAATGTTACTGTGCAATCCAAAAATATGTCTGCTATGGAGTGTCAGGTGTTTAGAGTTACTAATATATTAAGTGCAAAATCAACTGTTATAATTACCAGTAATTAAAAATAGTGATGTTGTAAAAATCGAAATATTAAGTGACGGTCTGTGATAATTAAATATGTCTTCCAAGAAAGAAACCGGTTTTAAACAAATATGTTAAATGCTGTTATCACTGTTGCAAATAATTTATGAATACCAGGAATACTGGTGGATGCCGTTATGTTGCTGTAATAAAGAGTTTGTTGCACTACTTCTGTCTCCATCGTCGTGAATTAATATGGTCTGATTTTTCATCATCAAGCCATCTACCTCCTGTTGTGACCCCATCTCGATGAGCTCCCCAACCTTCTATCGAAGCATCAGTAGTAATTACCGTATTACGTTCCGCCATGCGGATTGGATTTGGTGAACTTGCTATGTGTTGCATCCACCATGCAATATCCTGTAGCCCCTCTTGCAAAATAAACATCTTTCGCTCAAAATTCCCTTTAGTTCGTGTTAACGCTAAATTTTTATCTATTTCTAGAGATTTAATATGTGCCTTCCCGTATAGAATACGGGTGCATACGATATCATTATCCCAATAAGGACTGCGACCTGTCTAATTTTAGGTTTTGGTAACTTAATAAGCTGGGTCGCTGTATTCATAAACTTAATTAGTTTTTGTTCTGTTATCGACACTGTAAGAGACTGTGTATCCAGAATAAACCCTAAACATTTGAGTTGTTTTGTTGGTTTAAACACTGACTTTTGTGGATGTACATAAAACCCCAATTTAGTAAGTTATGCACATAAATCCAAAACTGCATTCACACAATTAATTTGTGTTGATGCTAAAATAAGGGAATCATCTATGTATGGAAACATTATATATATGACCCTTCCGCGCC
>JASIRB010003883.1:0-14284 GCA_030323885.1 Branchipolynoe longqiensis
GTATTACAATAATATAAATAACGTAGCATATACCAAGGTTTAATTATTGTCTATTATTGTTGTTTCTACTGTACTACATGTATTAGGAATCGCGTGATAATACCAACCGGCGCGCGCAAATGGGGCGGCGCCACCTGTACAGCGCCAGAATCAACTTCACTCCTGGTACAATTTTCTTTTGTTGAGGAAATCAAATGTGACATGGTCAGATGCAATGTTACGTCGGAGAGACTTTGAATTTCACCCATGGGGGATGTTATTAACGATTTGAAAATCGAAGACAATACAATTTTAGGATAGGGTGTTGAGTATCCCTATAGCGAGTTGTTTTGATTTAGAATTATGTGCAGTCCATTGGACTGAAAAACATTTTGCGGATTGTCCGGCACCTGGGGATTGGTTTGCCTTTCAGTTACCAAATGAGGAAGGAGGTACTGATCCTTTGAAATATGAGATCTACCGGTCGACCTTGAAATTGTTTGGGGGTCAGATAGGGCTTGATGTTGAATTACTCTCCTCACACTCTCTTCGGAGAGGTGGATGCACATACTTATCGATGTGTGGAGCCACCCTGGAGGAGATCCGTACCAGGGGGGACTGGACTAGCAACGCAGTGTTCCAATACTTGAAAACACCATTGCCAATACGAATCATCAATGATATGAGAGTAGCAGCCAGGTTAGCTGCTGAAAATTGAGTTGGGTTGGGGGACCTGATCGGGTCATTGGCATATTATATAGCCCCGCCAGAGACTAATAAATAAGAACTCAGCCCAACTCTGGTTTATATACCTTTCTCCCGTAGTGACTTATGTGTATTATAATGTATTATAATAATATAAATAACGTAGTGTATACCAAGGTTTAATTATTGTTGATTCTACTGTATTACATGTATGAGGAGTCGCGCGATCATACCAACCGGCGCGCAAATGGGGCGCCACCTGTACAGCGCCAGAATCAACTTCCCTCCTGGTACAATTTTCTTTTTGTAGGTGGGCATATTATATAGCCACGCCAGAGACTAATAAATGCCAACTCTGGTTTGTCTACCTTTCTCTCGTAGTGACTTATATCTTATGAATTAATGTATTTTTACCCACAAGTTTGGAACAACATCAGAGCTCAATGATTAAAATAAACAAGAATCGAAAAATATCAGAAATATCCCTTATTTTATATCCAGTTACATAATCTGATGAACGCATAACACTTCTGAAACCAACATGCTTACATAAAATTGCATAGTCCGGTCGCGTTTGAATTGTCTTATTTTGGAGATAAATCTATCAAATTGATCGGTGTGATCTACTAATCATTAGTCCGGAGTCATTTTGATGACATTTGACGAACATCACCCACGCGCTAGTTTTGAAGCAATTTCACCCTGAAAGAACCCAAAATACTTTTGTCAAACTTTCTAAAAGTCCTCTCACTATGACTGGTATTGACATCTCACGATGACAACGTGATATGATATGGAATGACCTAAATCAAAAATAGCCTGGTCACCTAACGCAGTAAATTCATTGATTATTCTATATTTTCTGTTCCAAATCACTAGTTAATGCAGCAATATCTAAGCTGGATATATATAATCAAATGAAGATACACGTTTTGGTTTTGAAAAATAGATATTTCATCGGACCATGCAACTTTAAACTTATTCCTACATATCCAAACGTTAAACAGGTAAATTAATTCAACAGTCATTGCTCTCAATAAGGATGTGATTTTTCCGGGGATTTCGAGGTTTTAATAATAAAATTGGGCAGTCTTGTATTTTGTGCCGATCCTGTGAAAAGATATTTGGGGTCATATAGGGGAGGGGTGGGGGATGGGGGGGGGCTAAATGGGCTTGACATGTGCCCAGACAGAACGCCAGCTTTTGCTTGTTCACATGAGGCCCCTGCAGAAGACAGTGGCTTATTTTCTTGCTGGAAATCCTACTTTTAATGCCCGGAAAATGCTTAAATTGCATGAGCTTCTGGGGGCGCTGTCCCCTGGGCCTGATTGAGGCTTTCATGCATGAGCAGCCCCCAAATTCCACAGTTTGATTTTCCGAGTTTGTTTGCACATCCCAGTGTATTAGACGGAATACTAAGTCAATTTAATTGATCCTTTCATTGCTGAAGCCTATAGTGTCTACCAATTTGATGGCCACGCCAAAGGTCTACTGCAGGTTTTCGATTGAAATATTTCCAAAGCTTGCCATTCATAATAAACGATACTTGAAACTAAAATACATGATATATTAGAATGATCAACCTGATATAGATATCTGGAAAAAAAAATGGCATCAATCCAAAACCATCGGACTATGCAACAGTAATGCGCAGTAACATAGATTTGAAGCTACAAACACAAATGTATAACAATTATCTTAAGGCCCTGTCACATTACGGCGTATGGCGGGAGCGTATTGAAAACCTACGTAGGTCCTGCGCGTGCCGGCCTATGATGACATTTGGTGACCTTTCGGGTGGTTTTGAGCGTATGTGGAACCTACGAGGAGCGTACGAGGAGCGTATGAGGAGCGTTTGGGAGCGTGCTGTGACATTTTTTGACAGTATGGTGGCCATACGCCCTCATAGGTCGGGTTTTTTTGAGCATGCACACAAAAATTTGGACGGACGGATTTATGAAAGCGTGTGGCGGCGTATGCCTCATACGCTTCACATACGCTGGCATCTGGCGGCGAATGAGTAGCGTATGCGTAGCGTATGAGTAGCGTATACGGCGTATGCCGACGTATATGACGTAACGCGCTTACGCAGCCATACGCTCCCGCAAAAAACCCTAATGTGACAGCCCCTTTACTCACATATGATCCATACCCGATGATTAAAAGAAAAAACAGCAATTTACCCAAAAGCTGGGATAACATGCATACCCAATGATACAAAAACACAAAAACAATCAAATAAAGGCATGAGGAAAAAGTTATAGCCATGCTTTACTCCATTACTTCCTCTCCCGGATTGAAGCGGATGGTTGAGTAGTTAGAGCGTCAGCTTCCCGCGCGGTAGACCTAAGTCATTGAATTGACATCCAGGTCGTTTGTTTGTTCCAAGGTCAAGTGAAACCAGACTCAAATCACTTATGTCTATTATACTGGAGGGATATCCAACAATAGGCTACTGGGGGCGCTGTCCCCAGTAGCCTATTGAGGCTACTGGGGACAGGGCCTCAATAGGCTACTGACATAGTAGCCTATTGTTGGATATCATTCACAAGTAAGTCACATTATCCTGACACTGATGAAATGTACCATCAGACCCCACCTGCATCAATGTATCTGCATATTAGGACATTACCAGAGTTCCTGCATGCTAACATCAGGACACCACCTGGATCAATGTGTCCCCACAGCAGGATACTGTCAGCAGTAATGTTCCCCACAGAAAGATATTGTCAGCAGTAATGCATCCCAACAGCAGGACCCCACCTGCATCAATGTATCTGCATATTAGGACATTACCAGAGTTCCTGCATGCTAACATCAGGACACCACCTGGATCAATGTATCCCCACAGCAGGATACTGTCAGCAGTAATGTATCCTAACAGCAGAGCACCACCTGCATCAATGCATAATAAAAGTAACTTTGAACTAATGTAAACTAGATACTAGTGATCGATCTAATATATTTATCTCAGAAAAAATACAGAAATTCAAAACCATCGGACTATGCAACTTTAATCAATCACGAGTCTGGCAGTGTAGGCTAGACTTTCAAATGGCTAAATGCAATTTGTGATTCAATTATGCACTCGGGCTAAATTGATTTGAGGTGGGAAATATTCAATCAACAAGAATGAGTCGTCTACAAATGCATGCAAATCACTTTATGGAAGCAATAGAGTAGTATTGGTTGCCATTCAAACACGCCAAGTAGAACACAGGGAAAGTTGAGAATACACTCTGCTACTCTCGACACTTCAGTTTATGTTTACAGTGTTTGACTACGAGTGGACATCCTTTGAAATGTAGCTACAGTTATGAACTTCCTAAAACGGTGGGTTTGACTCAGTTGAGGATCGAACCTACGAGAGCCACGCATGTCATCAATAGGGCCTAGATCAGCCAGAAGAGGATCTTTAAGTTAATCTATAAATTAATGTATCTGCATATTAATTATTAGGACACTACCAGCATTCATGTATCCTAACAGCAGGACACCACCTACATCAATACTCCCCACAGAAAGATATTGTCAGCAGTAATGCATCCCAACAGCAGGACCCCACCTGCATCAATGTATCTGCATATTAGGACATTACCAGAGTTCCTGCATGATAACATCAGGACACCACCTGGATCAATGTGTCCCCACAGCAGGATACTGTCAGCAGTAATGTATCCTAACAGCAGAGCACCACCTGCATCAATGCATCTCCATATTAGGACATTCTGAGCACTCCTGTATCCTAACAGCAAGATACCACCTGCATTCATGTATCCCTACAGTAGGACAGCCTGTATGTATGCATCCAGGCGACAGGATCTGGATCGATTTCAACTGCATAGCAGGACACGTCACACCACCTGCAACGGGGCACCGGGCGCGGTGGCTGAATCGGTGGAGCATGGGCCTCGCGTTCATGAAGTCATGAGTTTGGTTCACGGTCGACACAATCCAATGACTTATCAAATTGATACTTGTCGCTTCCTAACCTGGTGTTTGTCATTAATAGGATAGGGCAAGGACTGGTTAGCTCAGTGTCAGGATAATGTGACTGAGTGAGATAGTTGGTAATGGTGCTGGCAGCCTGATTTCCTAGTGGGGCAGCAGTATAAAGTCATCACAAGTGTGCACTGTCACAAGTCGGTACCGATCCTGATATGATCTTAGATGTCGCCAGGACAGAAAACTCCAGCATCGGGGCAATCACATACCTGAGCCCGCCTGCATTAACGCAACCAACAGCTCTGCATTATGAAAACATTATTAATTCAAAGCTGAGAATTAAAGCAAACAAACAAAAAAGAAATTGCTTTATCTATAGATCAGGAGATTAACGTGATATGAGGACGTGTACATTAATCATAACTGTAGCCATGGAAACGTCCCACTCACTCAAAACAAAGAACACAATTTTCCTTAAATACCACTATATAGTGTCATGGTGATTTTATGCAGTGACAAATAGTTTTGCGCCTGTCTGGACATGTTCTTGCTGGTGTGAAACCTCCATTTGCTCCCCGAGAGAGTGCCGCTGGTAACTTGCAAAATCCAGCAGCACTTCAACACTTTTGCAGACAGCTTTCATGAAATGTACCATCAAGAGAAACCTGAAGCTGAGAGACATTAAGACCGACTCATGGACATCACTCTCACAGCAGAGAGCTAAATGGAGAGAGGCAGTCAAGTAATGAAAGCAGTCTTTGTCGCATCGCAACTGACAGCATGATGATGATGATGATGATTTTATGTGTGTTCTAGAAGAGGACATCACCTCTCCATAGTGGGGAATGGTTGAGGTATATTCAGGAAGACGAACACCGGATGAGAGTGGGGTGGGGGATGGGGGGGGGGGGGAGGGGGGGGAGGGAGTAGTAAGTGACAGCACTAATGCAGTGGTGTGCCGATAGGTGCCGTCGTGATTGGGTTATGGTTGCGGAACCAGCTCCAGCCTGCCTAAAACCATCTCAGTGAACTATCTCAAGCCACCGTATAATACCCGCCTTTACCACTCTGCATCCCTCACATGCCTATTCTGGGCACTTCCCTCAGAAAAAAAGGGAAAAGGCACCTAAACTTTTGTTTGTTGTTGTTTTACATCCTAGCAACATCTACGGTATTATCAGGACGGGTACCGACTTGTGACAGAGCGCACTCACGGCGACTGTATAGTGCTGCCCCACTGGAAGACAAGGCCACCAGCACCATGACCTGATATCCCACTCAGTCACATTATCCTGACACTGAGCCAACAAGTCCTTGTTATATCCTAATAATGGTGAGCGCCAGGCTAGGAAGCGATAAGTATAAATTTGTACGTCATTGGTTTGACTCGACCAGGGGTTGAACCCACGACCCGACGATCTACCAATACCGGAAACGGAGGCTCTAACTCATTCGGCCGTCCCGTCTGGTCGACACCTTAACTAGACACTCACTGCATTGCCCTCGAGCCCCACAAGTCCTGCCGCACACTGCCGACTATTCGCGCATAAGTCGACTGCAGGGTTGTATCGTGGCCGATTAACGACTTCCAGTGTGTGTTTAGTGAGATGCCCAGCTGATCCCGTGCCTGCTTAAGGGGGATTCAGGTTATAGCAACAGGTTTGGTTATGTACGGGTAGTTAGTAGTCCGCAAAAAGCGCCACTATCACACAGTGGCGACAGGGATTACACTGTCCACTGTCGCAGTTCCACTGCAACAGGTGTCAGCAGGCTAGCAGGGGGAGTCCTAGATAAAAGATTCACCCGGTACTTCTAGTACACGGGTGAAGACCAGCCTTATATAAAAACAGTCGACAAATCGGGCTAATGAACTGAGTCTTTATGAGAGCCTAATTTCACAATGTAGATGTCTTCATATTTACCCGCTACCTTTGAGTTGAAAAATATGATAAAATAGCTAGTTTAATACGATTTAAAATTGAAATCGACGGCATTCTATGGCCGCCATCTTGGATTTTTGCATTCGCTCCCATTTCACCAAATCAGTGCCAATATATGTAGCCATTTGATCATGGAACCACAGATTCTACTTCATGTTCCATACTAAAGCTATTTTCGCCCATATTTAGACTACGTTGTCGTTCACCCCTGGGCCCGTATGCATGAATCGGAGTTAGGCTTAGCCGCTGCTAGGAGCTAGCTCTGGGATAGCTCTCCGTGGCTAGGAGGGCCTTGGTTAATTAGGTCAAGGCGTATGCACCAATGTCCAACCCAGGGCGGATAGCTAACTGTGAAATTATTGATAGATTTGGGAATTCCCTTGATGGGCCAATATGAATAACACCGCCAATGCGGTGGCAGCGTTAATATCGGTTCGAATTTAGGGTTAAATTGATCAAATTTCACTTATGGCGTATGTAATTCTGTTAAATATGACAGCATTTAATAGATTTGGGCCTAATATATTGGCGCCGATGTGGCGGCAGCGATGTTTAGTTGACGTTCGACAGCGTGGATATCGACGTCGATACGGCGGCGGCGATCTGTTTACTTTAAATTCGTCGATTCAACAATATTAATATAGCCGCCGATGCGGCGGCAGTGTTAATATTGGTTTGAATTTAGGGTTAAATTGATAAAATGTCACTTATTGCGTATGTAATTCTGTTAAATATGATAGCATTGAATAGATTGAGACCCACACATGCACACTAACCTGCGTGGCTAGCAGTTAAACCTGACTAGTAATCAGGGTAGCTTAGCCTAGGCTACGGTCGGCGGCTAGCGCTGGCACTGGCTCATGCATGCAGATTTTCCAACTTTAGCCGGGTGGAGCTACCCTAGCCGCGGTTAGAGCCTTAGCACCAGCCCATGCATACGGGCCATGTACTGGAAGTATGGGGTGAATCTTTTATCTAGGGGAGTCCCAGTGGTCAGTGGTGGACTGCCCCAAGCTTTGCTAACCCCCCCCCCCCCCACACACACACCATCCCCGCAGGAGGTAAGCCGTGCCCTGCCTGGGCAGTGGACAGACAGGTCACTTTGCTATACGACTTGGTACCTGTGACTGATGGCAGAATAAAACTACGAGAAGCATATTCTATGACCTTCCTCTTTATCTTTGACTGAACGGACAGCGGTGTATTACATAAGGATGAGTTCGGACTTGTGACAGTTCATAAATCAAGGCTGCTGTTTTATAGTCCTGCCACCACTGAGATACCATGATGGTCGTTTCCTGACATGATACCCTACTCAGTCAAATGATTCTGACACGGAGCTTAGTATAAATTGCCATATTCTGCTAACGCCAAGCGTGGTGATTTGCAAGTATTAATTCAGGAAGAGATCGGTTTGAGTTGGCTCTGGGATCGAACTCACGACCTCATATATGAGAAGTAAGTGCTCAACTCATTCGGACACACCTAAGGGAATACGTAGCCAACTAATATGGCATAGTAATACCCCTGTCTCACTATGACGTAATGCAGTAGCGTAAGCCAACGTAGCTGAAATTTGGCTATTATCTCGAGATACGTTACTCATTCGTTAAGCATATGTACAGATACGTCGAGTTATCTCGAGATACGGTGACACACGTCAAGGTTTTGGACATACCCAAAACTTTTGACATACTCGACGTATGGCCGTTACGTTGGGCTTATATTTCACTCACGTTAAGCTTACGTCGAGATATGTTAGACGTTCGTTAAAGCTATGTCAGTCTACGTTGAGCTACCTTGACTTACGGTAGACTGATGGAGAGCCTGGAGGAATGTGCAGCCAATGTGCTGACAACATGGTATTAACGTATCTCGATGTAGGTCTAACGTGTCTCTGACGTGTGTCTAACGTTAGTCAAACAGAAGTCCAAAATGTCTTGACATATTTGATGTAGTTGAGGAATGGCTGGCATGCACGTAACGTATGTAACGGGTCCAAACATTCTTCGAACATAAGTGAACATGCTGTGAATGTGGTGTGAATGTGATGCGAATGCTTTGCCTTCGAGTATATAAAGGCATTTGTTACCCTCACGTCGAGCACTCACTGTCCTTACGCTGAGCACGCTGGACTGTCGTTAGACTGACACTGCTCACTCGCAGGCCCGACGTCGACTCACATTACGAATTATGTCAGAGTCACACGTAACTACATCAGGGCGGGCATAATTATGTAAAAGGTATGTGTAGTGGTCTGCACTGACCTCTCAGGCAAGTAACCACATAGACAGGTAGGCGTGGGGAGTGTATTGATATCAGGGAGCCTAGGTGGTGTAATGGTTAGCACACTGGCCCGGAATGCAAAGAGATGTGGGTTCGAGTCCCGCTCTAGGCGCAGTATTTCCCATTTTCATCACCCCCACGACATATGTGTAGTCATATAATCGCTATCAGCCAACTGTCACAAATAGTAAGTCAGACAAACAATACATGGTCACCCAGGTATATGTAGTCATATAAGCACTAAGACCCAACAGTCACAAATAGTAAGTCAGACAAACAATACATGGTCACCCAAGTATGTGTAATCATATAACCACTATCAGCCAACTGCCACATATAATAAGTCCTACAAACAATACATTGTCACCCAGGTACTTGGAGTCATATAACCACTATCAGCCAACTGTCACAAATAGTAAGTCAGACAAACAATACATGGTCACCCAGGTATATGTAGTCATATAACCGCTATCAGCCAACTGCCGCATATAATAAGTCAGACAAACAATACATGGTCACCCAGGTATATGTAGTCATATAACCGCTATCAGAAAACTGTCACAAATAGTAAGTAAGACAAACAATACATGGTCACCCAGGTATGTGTAGTCATATAACCGCTATCAGCAAAATGCCGCATATAAGCAGGTAGGTAACACTTAGGCAGTCACTGCTGAAGCACTCGCGTCCATAGGCTAGACTAAAAGCCGGCAGTGCAGCAGCCCCCCGCCCCCTGCCCGCCCCTACCGGCCACTAATTGTATATATCACAAATAATGCTGCGACCAGCTCATAATGCCGCCAGCACACCATGGCGCGGCGGTCACGTGACCGACACGTCATGTGGGAAGGGGCATCCAGAAAGGAGGTTTGTTTTGTGTGATTGTCGTCATTGTCGGCTGCTTTTGGAAATCATCTCCGTCTATCAATAAATGTTGTTGTTTGTCTTCATATCCTAGAAATATGATATATTTATGTTTATATATATATATATACATAATGTTTGCAGCATGTCATATCGCGGGCAGAGTGACTGAATGTGGTCAGACAAGTTACCGCCTTTGCAGACAGTGGGTGCCACAATCGGGCCGGTAGCATAGTAGATGAACAATTAATAGTATTAGTAAGCGCACTACTATGCATTGGATGACTTAGGATAATAAAGGAGTAAATGCTTCCAATTAATTATACTTGTATACTGCTTATGCTTCACATATATATGAGTCAGACTCACGAAAACAGGCCAATTGATGCACGGGGGAAAAAAAAAAATTGTCTTAATGCTATTTATTTTCCTTTTTCCTCAAACTACATGTCTTTGTGCCTGAACACCGAAAATTGGCCGATTATAACGTTATTCTTTTTCCTTCTGCTGATCCTCCAATGTGTGTGCCCCTCCTCGGAAGTTGTCGGCGTCGCACATCATAAGTTGTCGGCGTCGCAGCCTTCGATACCTATAGGTTGTATATATTTTGTGAAAAACAAAAATGGATTGAATAGAAACCTAATATGGGATTGTGAATCTAAAGTGTATGTCAGACTTGGTATCCTATTTATTTCCGAAAATATAAAGGATACCCTTCCCCCTCCCATAACATTGTATATAAGGTATGATTTGATTCATAACCGTACTGTCAAATTTCGTTTAAAAAATCTAAAAATGATTAGCATCTAAGGCACAGCTATTCCAACATGTGTTGTCAAGATAGAATTTCAATGAGCTCATTATCTTCACATATGTGGATAATTTCCTGACCTCCTCTAGTAATCGACGCCGACATCCAGAACAGCAGCAAACAGGTTGTCGGCGTCGCACATCATAAGTTGTCGGCGTCGCACACCTGCTATACATATAGGTTGTATATATGTTGTGAAAAACAAAAATGAATAAAAAGAAATGTAATATGGGATTGTGTATATTATATACACTACCAAGGTCATTATTTTCATATCTGTGGACCTTTTCCTGACTGCCTCTAGTATTTGACACTGACATTGGCTAAAAAAAATGGTTACTGCCTTATACCCGTCACACTACGACGTAATGAGCCAACATGAGCCTAACATGGTGACTTTTCTAATTCTGTGTATTGAGGAGCTTAAAAAGCTTTTCCGCTTTCTCATAATCACTGTTGCTCAGCTGCTGCATATTGCCATTTCCTTTCCGAGGTTGGTTCACTGTACACAACATGTCTGATATAGGCAGTGACAACTCATCTCGTCTGCCCCACTTCAAGTTTTGTTTCACCCACTTCATGAAACTCACTTCGATGGGGTACACTTCCTGCAGGTCCACCTTTAAAACCTTGCCGACAAACCATTTCTTGTTGTAGACAATAGCCACAAATTGTCCTTTAGTGGGAAGAATAACTTTCTTTTCTTTTCCTTTAGTGCTGCCCTCTACATCCTTTTCCTTCTCACCCTCGTCATTTCCGTTGTCGTCCCCTTTCGATATGTTTTCATCCCCATGACTCTCCACCTTTGACATGACTCCAAGTTTGTTTTCCTCCTGTTCATTCTCCTCGCCATCACTTGCCTCATCATCTGCATCCTTCTCTCTTATTGAGGTGACTCCTTTGCCATTCTCTCCAGAGATATTGTCCTCCTCTTCTTTCTGTTCACCATCACCTCCCTCATCATACCCACTGTTCTCTCCATTTGACATGTTTTCAGGTCCTTTTTCCATAGCACCGTTAGCTTCCTGTCCTCCCACATCATTATCACTTCCCGCCTGTTCTGCATCGCTGTTTCCTATCTCAGATTCCAGGCTATCGTCTATCATCTCCTGTTCATTCTCCTTGCCATCACTTGCCTCATCATCTGCATCCTTCTCTCTTATTGAGGTGACCCCATTGCCATTCTCTCCAGAGATATTGTCCTCCTCCTCTTTCTGTTCACCATCACCTCCCTCATCATCCCCATTGTTCTCTCCATTTGACATGTCATCAGGTCCTTTTTCCATAGCACCGTTGGCTTCCTGTCCTCCCACATCATTATCACTTCCTTCCTGTTCTGCATCGCTGTTTCCTATTTCAGATTCCAGGCTGTCATCTATCATCTCCATCCCAGACTCCTCAGACTGATCTTCACCAGAGTCATTAGAGTCATCATCACCCTCGTTGCCACTCCTATCATCTTCAGTGATGTAGGCTGGTACATCAATTTCATCACCTAACGTACCAGGTGCTATAACCCCAGGGTCCATCCATCCAGTGCAGTTGGGCTTTCTTGCACAACAAGGCTCGTGGCAGGCAGTCTCTCTGATGAAAATGCATCCTTGAAAGACCTTCACGGCATGCGCACTGCCAATACCCTTCACCTCCTCACTCTTACGGAGCCAGCGTTCCGCAGAAAGGATGTCATCCTTGTCAACAAAGAGAAAGAGACTTTCCGACTTGAGTTTCTGGGCCCACAGAAACATCTCTTGAGCATCACTGATAGTTGCACCTGCTCGCACAGCAAGATCTGCTGTGCGCTTGATGCTCCCACCAACTCCATCACAGGGGCCTTTGCCATGGCCTGACTCTAGGAAGGTCCAGTCAGCCTGGAACCCAAACTCATTCTTGTCGTCTTGCAGGAATTTTACTATGCTCCTGTTCCTATGCTGACTCACTGGCGAGTCCGAGATGTAATGGACTTTGGTTAGTCCATTCTCATACACCACATCTTGTAGTAACAGAAGTGTCTTCCTCAAGAAGGCCACCGTTGTTGGAGCGGAATGCTTCAAGACATCCGATATGCCCACAATTGATTTACACTTTACATCACCGTTTACATTCACAAAGTGCACCACCATCGGGTGAAGAGTGATCTGCTGGTTATTGTAATAGAGGGCACTCGGTTCATCTTGATATACACATGTATAATTTTCCGCGTAGTCCTTCTGGAAAGTAACTTCGCCAATGCTGAGATGCTCTTTTGCATACGTGACCTGATTAAATTGCGTATACATGCGCCTCACATGCTCTCTCAGAATACGCAATTCACCTTCAACCTTCTGGCGATACACTTCCTTGGTAGAAGTCTGTGTGAGTTTTCTGATCCTCACAATTGGCCCCTTTGGAGTTGTGATGGTGCACGGTTCCCACCGTTCGTACTTCACAACCGGCTCGGTTAGACTTTCTATATGGGCATTGATGGTATCGTCCGATTGCTTGAGATATTCCTCTAGGGAACCATCATTTGCCTGGCGGATTGGGGCAGTCAGGAGTCTGCCATTCTCATGCTTTATGCATAAGCAATCCCTCCTCTTTCCAAACAGCACCCTCTTGAATTCTTTTGGCACCTTCCGTCCAAAAGAAGCTTGGCTCAGCGTCTTGCCAGTGGTCTGCATGAATTTGGTGTGTAGGTTTCGGATCGTATCCTCCAGACATCGCTTCCCAGCATGGCGTTTACTGGGAAGCTCACAGCTGTTGCCTGGTTTCAGCAGAAACGCACGTACTGACTCCCTCATTTGGACATGTTGCATACATCTTGTGTTGTTTTTTGATGAATTGGATGCGAACAAGGTCTTTCGATTAACCTTGAGTTTCTTAGCCAGAAAGGATGTACAGCGTGGCTTGTTGGTTGACACACTCTGGCTAAGTACTGTCTTCTGCACCCCTTTGGGGACCTTCCTTATCTGTTCCACAATCAGGTTCAGCGCAGTCAGGTTGTCTACCAATACCGGATGTTGTCTTGGCGTCATGTCCATGGTGCACAGTGTTGTATGTGCCTCTCGTTCTGGGGTATACTTTGCTTGCACAGTGTGCCTGGCCCGTTCCATCTTTGGCATCTCGTACTCCCTGACCCTCAACCTCAATTTGTCTATTTCCTTTTGCATCTGTGGAACCTTTCGGCGAAGACGTCTTAGTTGTTTGTCTTTATTTGCCATTCTTTTCGCTATTATGTTGGCTTGAATACTAAAATTTAACAAAATTGCTAATCAGTATAATTTGTTATTCAACAATGTTTGGATGAGTAGGTTTAAACCAATTATTAATGAAAATTCAATTTTACTTTTTTAACACATTTTTTAATCAGGTTAGATACAATAAATACTACTGTTAACAATTACAATGAAATAAAACTTTAATCTGTAAAGGCCTTGTCGTATTGCCTCCGCGTCAACTGGAACCAGCGACGTTTCTGGACGGTTTCCTTCATCTTCAGCCTCTGAGACCTAGACACGCCTAACAGTGAAAGAAACGAGTACAAAAAAATTGTTAGTAAACATGATAATTAAATAAAATAACATTTAAATTGATTAGTTGTACAGGCCACACAAACATGACTTTGTATAAGGAGAACTGCTTAAGCAATCATAAGATTGTTGTAACATATTCAGTTAATTATATTATTCAAATACGCACCGCCGTCTGACTGGTGTTGTCACTGCAGGACGTCTCGTCCCTCTGTCCCTCCCTCCCTCCTGCTCCTCCTCACTTGAGC